>DWNE01000766.1:0-25825 GCA_018249875.1 Cecropterus toxeus | reverse complement strand
TTTCGAGGAAGGCTTTAGGCTGTATAACATCACGCTATGTTTGTTTTTTTTAATAGATTGTTCTCTAATAAACGCGGGTGAAACTGCGTGGCACAACTAGTTTTATTATATGTTTTGACATTGTTTATTAAATAACTTTCAACTGACAATTATTTAAAGTGGATTTTATTTCAATCCTCTATACAATCCATTGTTTTCCAAATCGAAAAGAGCGTACACCAATTAGACCGTACACTGTATCACATTTCACACATTGACCGAACCCAGCGGACCCAGAGTGAAAAAACCCAGAAGTCCCGAACAAAGGCACGGCCGCACGCATCTCAATTGTCGATAACTATAAACCTCCAAGCATTTCCTGTTTGCACGTGACCCTCGCGGCCACAGAGCTGATTATACATAGAATAGACACATAAAATCATAACACAGTTTAGACTTAGTTAAAATGTTATATACTAACTTATACACGTCGCCGCACACAGAAAATTGAAGTATCTGATTGTAACGTCCAAATTCACAGAAAATTCATAGAAAAAATCACAACTATTAATAAAATGCATATAAAAAATAATTACTATAACAAACTATTATAACAAAAACTCAATTACAAAACTTTTATTAGTCTGCTTGTCTATCTGTCTGTCTATTTGGCTGTCTGTATGTTAGTTCTGGCTAATAACCGATACCGCTTGACCGATTTTGATAGGACCTTCACTGTGGATGATGTTATAAGATGTAACTTTGGCTTCTTTTAATTTTGAAAAAAAAAAAACATTGTTCCCTGCAACAAAGTAAAAACTCAAGAACACGCGGGTAAAACCACGGAGTTCAGCTAGTCTACAATTAAAATGAAATATCCCAAATATCATACAGCAGAAAAATCTATAAATATTAGTTTTTTTTTCTGTTAGCTCGTTTTTGTCTTTTCATATGTTTTCCACGGCGACCCGCGTGGTGGACCGATCACCACGTCGGTCTGACGCGCAGTGGGTTCCAGGTTCAAACCTCGGCCACAGAGACATTTGAATGATAAATTTAGATTTCCTCTCTAGCTCTTGGTGTTTGTGTATTCGTCTTTGTGTGTGTGTGTGTATGTAGAAAGCGTTCTATATGTTAAAAAACATTAATACTTTAAATCCATCTATTTTATCAAAAAATATTATAATTCTAAGCTATCTTGCATTTTTTAAACGCGCCTAAACAGCAGTACACCGCCCGCGCCCCTGCAATCTATGTTGGAATGCGTAAAGTACATAAATGTCTAAAAATCCCTTGCAAGCTTCAATAAAACAGACGTTCCCGCCATGTCTATTTCATATCAACTCTATAGCAGGTTATAAATAACTTGTCCCATTCTTAACTCGGATAGTAGACACTTGGGAATTGTGAATGGAAGTAACTGATTTAATTGGTTTTGACGATAGGTACTCAAATTCTAAGTAGCGTTGGTGTATTACTTAACCACCATAAGCACTTCCATACATATGACATAAACTAGCTTTGCTACGCAGTTTCACTCGCGTTTATTAGAGAACAATCTGTCAAAAAACAAACATAGCGTGATTTTATATAGCCTAAAGCCTTCCTCAATAAATTAACTACTCAACACATAAATATTTTTTCAATTCGAACCAGTAGTTCTTGAGATTAGCGCGTTCAACCAAACAAACTCTTCTGCTTAATAGTATTATTTGTATTAGTATATTAGTTATTAGCAATTAGTAATTAGTCATTAGTAATTAGTAATATGAGTAATTAGTATATTAGTATTATTATAGAAGTATAGATAAAAGTTCCCCGTGTCTGGAAATTGCATATATTTCTCAAACAACTTTTGAGGACTAAGTGATTGTAGAAATTTCTGTATATATATTTCAATTTTTTACTTTTATCCGTCTGTTTGTTTGAAATCGTATCAAAACAAAACTACTGCCTTTTAATTAAATAATTTACCAGGCATCTGTGGGCAACCTCTGGTATGATTGATCGTATCTGGGGATGATTACAGAAGTCCATGGGCGGCAGTAACCACTTACCATCAGTTGAACTGCAGGCTCGTTTGCTACTTCGATATTATATAAAAAAGGTGTAAGTATGAAAAATGTTTATCAAGTAAAGTTTTTTTATAAATAAATATGAAGTAACAAACGAGCAAGCAACCCACCTGATGGCAAAACCACTTACCACTGCCGCCCATGGACATTTGTAAGAACCTCATATAGAACAGGGGTTCTATCTGAAGTCGACCGCAGATGCGTTGCCACTCCCGAGGACTGAGATGGTCGCCTCATATAAAGTGAGCACAACCACACCCTTCCTCACGCAAGAACTGCTTCACGCTAGAAATAGGTGTAGCAGTGGTACCTCCCTGATCGAACTACATTGGCTCTACCTGACAAGTTAACAAGACAAAGTAACCGCGGGGCGCAGGTAGTACGAAATAAATATTATAGGCAAATGAAGACTGACAATTTCTAGTTGGTAGGCCTAGACATTTATCATTTCAAGAGAAATTTCCCATAATGAATACGCCATAAAGTCATGGTTTAATATAACCCATGGGTATATTTGAGCGGATATGGTTTACAAATTCAAATGAGTGTTATTAGTGTGATAGATTCCATTTAAATAATGAGTGATGCATATTTATACCTGAACATCTTTGCCTGGACCTCGGTACTTGAATCTTAGCGACGGAACTTCTTATAATAGACAGGTAAACAAGAAACTATTACGAGAAATAGTGACATCGTTAAAAACATTAAAACAAAAACACGACTGTTTAAAACGAAATTTTTGTTCATAATGATGTATTTTAATTTAACGCTTATATGCTTTGATCAAATATGTACATATTATTTTAAAAGCTTTTATTTAACAATGTTTGTATGTATGTTTGGTCAAATCTTGCAAGCTGAATTTAACCCACTTCTCAGTGCCAGATTGAGCTGAAATTTGGAATGCACCTTTAGTTCTGATGATAATGCAATTATATGTAATCAACATTCTTGTGATTCCAAAATGGCCGCCGCAACAAAATGGCGGAATACATATTTTTTTCCAACCCATCCAATATGGGTTTTAAATGAAAGAGCTTAATTTGTAGAAATCAATACAGGACGCAAAAAAAGCTTGTTTTGAAAAATTCTTTTTTATATTAATTTATTATTTACTAGCTTTCATTTGATACTTATATAGAATGATATGTAATAAGTATATAATATAATCCGTCAAGCGGTTCTCACAATTGAATCTCACTCCATCCTAAAACTTGCTACGAGCCAGCAGTGCCGTGAAGGTTAAAAGTTGAAACGATCCCAAATCCTTGTGCCTTACATCCTCACAAAATCCACTTCCTGGTTTCAAGTGGCGTGGGTAATGGCGATAAGGGATAATCGTTTGGAGGTTATCACTGTCACCGATAGCCAGCTGACTGATAACGCAACGGTCGCTCTGTACGATCAAACGAAACTTATGCAAACGATGCAAACGAGCTTACAATAGACGATAGAATGACGACCCGCGTGGCGGAGCGGTCACCATTCCGGTCTGACGCACAGTGGGTCCCGGGTTCGATCCCCGGCCAGACAGATATCTGAATGATTTCTATCTCTATCTGACTTCTTTGTGTATTTATCGCACACACGACACAGGAGAAAATCCTACTATGGGGCTATGAGTTTAGAAAGTGTTAATAAAAATAGAGCAGTGGTTGAAACTCGGCCTCCCAAAACAAGGTCCGAGGTTCAAATCTCAGGTTACCAATAATTTTCCTAAAATGATGTGCTTAATAAAAATTAACTTCCATCGTTTTCTGTTTATCCAACGTCTTTAGAAGGAGGGTATTGTTTTTCGAGCGTGTATGTATGTATGCTTGTTTGTATGAATGTCCGTTACTTTGTTACGCGCTACAGCCCAAACGGCTTGAAGGATTTTAACATATGACACATCATTGGAATTGCCTCAGTTTACAAAGTGACGTAGGCATATATATATACTTCTAAAATGGCGTCTGTAGATAGGGGAAAACGGGTGAAGAAAGAACTTTTTTATCATGATAATATGGGTATCAAATGAAAGTTAACACATAGAGCATTACAAAAACATAGTAACCATTTTATCTTACTATTTGGACGTAAACTCGAAAGCTTTAAATTAAATATATTAATACGCAAACAAACAAAAAAACTTGACTGCTAATTACAGTTTTAACAATTGTCTCTTTGTTGAAAGCTTTTATTTATCTTGCAATGTTTGCAGTAAGTATGTTTGAGTCAAATCTTGCAAACTGAATTTAACCCACTTCTAAGTGCCCGATTGAGCTGAAATTTGGAACACAGATTAAGTTCTGATGACAATGGAATTATATGTTATTAATATTGGTATAATTCCAAAATGGCCGCCGCAACATAATGGCGGAATACATACTTTTGCCCAACCCACCCAATATGGGTATCAAGTGAAAGAGCTTAATTTGTAGAATTCAATAGTACGGAAAAAAGCTTGTTTTTATAAATACCTTTTTATATTAATTTACTTTCATAGTAAGTTCTTATTATCTAAATTACTATAGAATTAATAAATTAATTTCTAATATCTACAGTTTTCATTCAAACTCCAACGCGAGCGTGGAATTACAAACAATTTTAAAAATCTCCCAAATTGGACGCCGAATTTAAACGGCTCGCTAACACATTACATTCTTGTACTTAATTAAAACAATATGTTTTAGTTTATTTATGGCAATGATCAGCTGGTAAATCAGTATTCTTGGTACGAGGATACTACCGGAATAGTAATATGTTGGGACTTGATCGGAATATATAATAGTCTAACTAATACTAATTTAGTGTTGCTGAGTACTTAGACTCATCACTCAAACTCATCACTCAAAACTTTGTAAAATATGGAAGTAGCAAACGGGAATGCAGTTCATCTGACAGTAAGCAGCCAGGGGGGGAGGGCAGCTGACCCACCCAAAAATCATCCCTCCTCCTCCTTTTCCCTCTATTCCCTGACGCAATTTTATAAAATTATATAGCTTATATCACTCCGCAAACTGAGACGATTCTAATGATATATCGTACGTCACAATCCGTCAAGCCGTTTGGTCTGGAGCGCGTGCCAAAGAAATGGACATACAAACAAACATACATACGCTCGAAAAACATTACTCTTCTGACGCAGTCAGGAAAGCTCGTCGCGAGATTTTCTTACTTCTGTAATTTACATTTTTTTTAAATTTATATTTATTTACTAGCTGACCCGGCAAACGTTTTTTTTACCATAACTAATGACTAACTTTGTACATTGTAACATTGTAAGTGTGTAAGAATAATTGATTGATCAGCTATCGACCGGGGATGAAAAATGATTAAATTACTAAAATAAAAAAGGGTAAAAGTTTAGAGTTGTATGTATTTTTTAAAGCGACATAATAACAATAACAAAAAAAAAATAAAAAATGTCTAAAAATTCAAAAAAAAATGTTAAGGTGACAACCCTTATCACTAAGGATGAAAAATAGATGTTGGCCGATTCTCAGACCTACTCGATATGCTCACAAAACTTCATGAAAATCGGTCAAGCCGTTCCGGAAGAGTACGGGAACGAACATTGTGACACGAGAATTTTTTATATAAGATACTTGAAACACAACGAGTGTGGTCGAGTTTTGACCACTGATATCTGTACTTATTAATATAATAAGCACGAACAAACATAAAAATCGATTGATTTAATCTACTTGTATGCAATGTTTTATGATTTCTTGTAATCTATTCGTTGTGGGTTTCGTTAACGTATAAATTCTGTCAAATATTATTAGGTACTAGCTGAGCCTGCGGTTTCACCCGCGTTTAAAAGAAATGAAATGATTTCTGTGTAGCTTTAACCATTAAGGTTGCACGAGCGACGGAAGCGTAAAAAATGGCGTAAGTTCTCCCGTTTTCCCAACATTTCCCTTCACTGCTCTACTCCTATTGATTGTAGCGTAATGAAATGTATACTATAACCGGCTCAGGAGTATGAAAAATAATTGTACTAAGTTTAATTAAAATCCGTCGAGTAGTTTTTGTTTCTATAACTGTTATACAGACAGACAGACACAAATTTTACTAATTGCATTTTTGGCATCAGTATCGATCCCTAATCACCCCCTGATATTTATTTTGGAAAAATATTTTATGTAAAGAATTCTCTACAGATTTATTATAAGTACTTATACATTGTCGCACGCAACCCCAGAAGCTCCTTTTAGCCGCCTTATACGACAGGCAGGGGATACTGTAGTCTAATCCCGGTACTACAGGGACGAAGTATGTCTCCCTTACCACACCGTTTAGAGCAGAACACAGCAGCACTTAACACTGCTGTTACTAAGCAGATTAGTAGATAGGTATTATTGTGGTTGTCCCTGTAGTTCCGGGACCAGAATAGGGCTACGGTATCCCCTGCCTGTCGTAAGAGACGACTAGAGGGGGCTTCCGGGGTTGCGGGCGGGAAGAGAGGGAGATCGAACCGTCCTCAAGCGACCCCGGGAAGGACGGCGGCATGTGTGGTCGCTTGCTTTCGTAACATCTGAAGGCACGGTGAGCGTAAATGCTCACCGGTAAGAGCCCGAAAGGGGCATCGCGTTCGGAGGACTCCGGTTATATTCCGTTGGAGATCCCGGAGTCCTCCACACAGCGCTGAGGACGGACACCGGGGGGTTTAGTGCGATAAGAATCCCACATAACCCGGCGTTGCTCCCACAGCATCGGGTACCTTTTGAAGGTTTCCCCCTCTTTACAAAAAAAAAGAAGGTATTATTGTGGTTTAAGACTCGAAAACGATAACGCAACGCCGCTAGGGTTGAAATAACAACCATATGATTTAACTTTGAACTGTTTAGGTGTGGTGTACCGACTTTTTTGATTAAATCTTTTGAATTTCAATCATATTCCAATCACACAAGGTATGGTTTAATAACGCGCCGTATAACTGGAAACAGGATCCGATTCCCATATGATTTTTGTATGACATTCCTTTTAGAGACACGAGATGTAATTTGAGCTTTAAGATCTACATATAGAAGTTATTTTAGTTCGTCTATTCATATAGGTAGGCTCAGACGGGTTGCCCGCGCTTATGACCAGTGTATAAATTCAAAAAGTTACCAAAATTTTGGAAAATATTTTTTTTATTACCTACACATTTTTATTTGGCTGTGGATCAATTTCGTATTTTTTGTGGAAATTTCGGGAAATCAAGAATACTAGAAAACAAATGCCCTGACTTCTTGACCAGAGTTTTTTTATCTTTTTAATAATTTTTAAGTCACTGTTTTTTTTTAAATATAAAATTATATATTTTTGAAATGGTACATTCACTAGCTTGTATTTGATACTATATTATCTTATGAAAAACAATTCGTCCCTTTCGCTTCTTTTTTCTGTCCGCAAGCACCAAATTAATATTATTCAGTCTGTCACTCTGCAAATTTAGACGATTCCAATAATATGTAATTTTTACAAACCATAAGCCGTTCGGGCTGTTGAGCGTGAAAAAGCAATGAACATACATACATACAAACATACATACATACGCTCGAAAAATATTACCCTCCTTCTGACAGTCGGGTAAAAAGGTACATTAATTAACACTTTTTATACAATAATAAAATGTTGAATAAATTCAAGAAAATTCTTCGACCAGTGTTATAGTTTTGCGAACACAACTAGCATTACTTGTGACGCAGCTTACTCTAGTTTACTCAAATAACTAAATAACTGTTCAAAAGAAAAAAAAATTTTTTTCATGTTTTACTGTTGCCTTATCTCTTAACGCTACAAAAACATCGCGGGTTGTGTCAAATAGCGCTCTACCGTGTAAGAAACAAAAGCATGTAATTAACCAGGCCATAATCTCATTGAGTAATCTTTTGCTTTAGTTTAAGGACACAAATGCGTGTCGTATAAATCTTATTACTAGAAGATAAGAATGTATTTTGTTTGCACGCACCATAAAACGCAATGCAGACGCCATCTGCGTGAGACAAAGGAGAGAAAACAGTAGAAGTTCTAATAATATTTAGTTGAACTTATTGTTTTGTGGATTAAGCAATATTTATGACGTGTCTAGACTGAGTATTTACAAAGGCAGTGTTAGGGTTCCATTCCCAAATGGTAAAAACGAGACCCTACTACGTAGACTCGGCTGTCCGTCTGATCGTCTGTCTGTCGAGAAACTGTATCGTATAAACCGTGACAGTTAGATAGTTGAAATTTTCACAGAAGATGTAAATATTTTAGGGGAGCTTCCATACAACAAACGTGGTTTTTGTTCGATATTAATAACGCCTACAGCTTGAATTATTCTCAGAATATTCTGATAATTTGATTAATCAATATGATTTTTCTGCATTTTTATCTTGGTCTTAAATAAATTTTGGTGAAGAACCCTTCTTTCAGAAGTCCGACTCGCACTTAGCCGGTTTTTTACAGCTGAAAGAACAGTTGGAGTTTGAAATTGTTGAATTTTGTTTTGTTTCAAAGTGGGATGCTGTTATAATAAGTCGGATAAGGCTTCGTTTGATCATTAGGTGTTACTCAGTATCAAATTGTAAGCATCTGTGCCTGGTCTCAGGTACGCCAGCTTAAACATTCCGATAGTTACTTGCTTACTTATATACATAAACAAAATTTACTGGCCTACTGATAGGTAATAAATGCAATAATTCGCTCATGATTTCGTTACTTATTATATATACATTTATAAGCTTACCGCGGCATATTGGGCTAGAAGATTATGCATTGACTAATTCATTCCATGCTGAATGGATCAGATAGACAACATGACTTATACTATACAGCATCTTTGATATGTCTAAGTTTGGTTTCGAACACACACACACATACAATGGTAGATATAAATATAATTTAAGCAGTTCACCTTAATGTGTAAAAATAATTAAAAAAAACCTATATAAAATCAAATATATTAAACATTTACATGTTTTTATATTTCTTTTAATCGTTGGTTTGTATACTTGAAGCAAATGAATAAATTATTTAAACTTCGGGAACCTGTTTTTTATCTATATTTCTTTTAGTCATTGGTTTGTATACTCATACTGATATTATTTAATAACAGTATGTTTACGTAAAAAATATAAATTGAATGAATACATACTACGTAATTGAATTTTCTGTTTCCGAATCATATAACATTTTATTTTTTCATCTTGTGCCTTACCTATCGTATTCTAACACACTCTTTACACACAGACTACGCTTTAACCTATAAATGTAATGTGGTATTTAACCAAGAACCTGCCATTGTTCCAAACCTGGCAGGCAATTATCGTATGTCAGCTGTAAAATTATCGTATGCTAAATACATACAAATTATCGTACATGTACAATAACAACACTATACTGATACCTCCAACATTTTGACGAAGTCTTTTTTTTCGTTAAACTACAAAACTTTTCACGGTCTTCTTTTGTTATTTGCAACTAAAAAAAATACAGTTGAAATTATTTCACAACCAAAATAACAAAAGTTCTCAAAATATTTAGCGAAGAAAAAAAAGGTTATCTCTGAAGAATTATAGTTTGAGTAACGTCCCAAATATTTTACACCCATAACAGACAATGCAAAATTATCGTACAATTATAATATACTGTCGTATTCGTCCGTTAGTACATACATGAAATTATCGTACAAGTACTTAAACCGAGTCTAAAAGAAAATATTAAAAAATCCCAATATAGTAGAAAGTTTATATGCTTGCAACCCAAACGCATCCCGCCCTCCAACGGGCGAGGGAAACAGGATACGGGGGGAGACAACATCATTCTGAAATCAGTCGCAGCCGTACTTCCGAGAGACACGGACAGAACGGGCAACGTAACGTAAATACAAAAAACAGCTGTGTGAGACTGATATGGACTAACTAAACTAAATAAAATGGACTTGTTTTAGTAATAATCGTGTTAAAGTTAGTGTTTTGATGCAACATGTGGGGCGAAGACAGTCAAGATTGTGAAGTGAACTGCCAGTGCTCGGGGTAAGTTATTATTTATATTAGTTAATAATAATGTAATTACATTACGAAAATGTACGTAAAAATGAAAACTATAAATAAGCTGAAGTTGTCGGAAGTTACTCGTAAAACAAGTTATTAAAAGCAAAAAGTTATTATTAGTTTGTTTAAGAAGCATCAAATTAATCTTAAACTTAGTTTTAACCAAAATATATGAGTTACTTAAACTTAATTTAAAACGGCAAAGATGTATAAATTAATATTATAATAATATTTTTTTAAATATATTACCGTTGCGTAGTGATGTCATTCATAATTTTTTTGTGTTGCAATTTTATTGAATTTTATTTCCCAAATTCGTTTTGATTAAATAAAAATATAAGAAAAATATTATATTTTATTTTAGGAAAGTTTTTTTTCAATTCGCTTAAATATTTTTTATTTAAAATTTAATCATATTGATATTTTACTATTCTCAATATAAAAAGGAATTTCTAAGTACTGCCAAGAAACAAATTAATTACCATAACCTACGTGATTCACCTGTTAAATACTTTTTTAATTGTCTTTTTTCTTGCACTTTTTAGTATGTGAATTCTTAAATCTAAGTCTAATATTTCGTTATCAATCGATCATCTTATGTAACTTGTATTATTATTCTATAAAGTGTATTATTATTCTGGACAGCTTTACCTCTTGATTTTCAGATATTCTATCTATTATTAGTTTATGCCGGCGGCATCCGATAGTTATTTCATAGTTGTAGACATTGAGATCTCAATAATTTAATAATAAATATAAAAATAACATTAGCTGCTCACGTTTTACAGAAATTGTGGCCGATTCAATATTCCAAGTAGTATTCCAAGTAACCTTAAAACGGTTACATTAAACTACTCGAAACACTATATGATTTAATTTAAAAAACTGGATGAAATAAAAAGACGTACACAATCCGGACCATAAGCGGATAAGATATGGAAAAGTTAATATAAGTTAGAATAGTGTAAGCGACACTGCGAAAACTTAATCTACATACTGCGAAATCTCTATCAATTGCTCATCTACTGCGAAAAATTAATCTATCTTTACAGCAGCTAAATTACCAAATTCCACAAATTAATAGACAGAAATAGAAATTTTTGGCAATTCTATTCTGTACTTTAAACTTGCATATCCCAGAAGTTTCAATTTATCAATTATTACATACACGTTTTTCTAAATACGATTCAATTTATTTTAAAAAGGCACAGATTTCATAATGTTTCTGCTTTAAGATAACCTACAAACCTCACGTTGATGTTATGCCATAAATTAATGTCACATTCTCACGGCTAATATAAATTCTTTCGCTAGCAAGTCCCTTATCCTGTTAATAATAAGTTTAACAAAAAAACCTCTTATACGCATTACGTCATGTTGGTAACCTTGAAGTGTTGAAGTCTATTCACCTTGTCAGGTTGGCTGTGCTACAAATAAGTTGAAAATTAACGCACTTCATTCATGATTGGTGACAATCTTGTCAACGCACTTACACCTTACATCTGACGAATGACGAATTCCTAAGAACATTCCTAATGATAGCGGCATAAATTCGTATCGATTTTGTCAGGATTTCTTCTAGAAAACCCTTCTATGTATAAACATGTTCAAGTTACTTTTTAATAGCAGTATAGCGCTGCTGTTTTCAACTTCCTCGGGTGTGAGGTAACGCGACCTCATCTAGTTCTTCAATCTTATTTGAGTTGATCCTGTTAATCACGGATGCTCACGGCATTAACCACTTACCATCAGGTGGACTGCACGATCCTTTGCTACACCAAATTCTATAGTCTAAGATTTACCACTAAGCGTCGTGTGCAATCATCCTAATGTAAAGATTTGCGCGCGAAAGTTTTCTATTTCGTTGAATGAAAGTGAGAGGCGACCGTTGGTTATTTAAATGCTTCATCCGCGGTATCACTAGCCGTGTTTTAAAATGAGATGGCGGTTTTGTTTACACATACCGAATGCTTTATTAATATTTTTAGTAATACCTACAATGTATTCATACCATAATCACATGTCTGTACATGATGATCTGTGAAAGAGCCTAATCAATTTCAGTGATTTTACACCAACTTCGAAAAAGAAAGGTTCTGTATTTGCATGTGTATGATCAATTTCAGTATGAAAGATGGGTTACTTGGACTTGGTGGAAATGTAAGAAATGTGCCGCAGGATTTTAGCTGGGCTTCATTAGCAACATATTTCTATGAGTAATCTTTTCTTATACTGTATTGGCGCGAATAAGATATTTTTTGTGCATTTAAGATAATTCGAACTCGCTTATCAATGAAAAGAACGTTATGACGTAGACCAGTGGTTGAGGAACCGGAGCCATGTTTATATATCCATCCCGCTCACTCCCACGCGATGTGACAGAGATGGCAGATCGTCCGGCGGGAAACGTAGTGATGTCAGCATCCATAATAATTTGGAGCACGTTTTCAGACAACTGTATGAAAAACCGTTGACGTGTCCTAAGAAGGCATTAAAATAACAATTGCTACCATACACTCCCGTTTAGTTTCCTGTATTTGAGTCCTCAAACGCACACGCAATACGCACACAAGGATAATTGAATAAACACCCAGCTAGAACACATTTGAATTTATTTGTCTACCTGACCGGGGATTGAACCTGCAATCCGCGTGACATAACGCCATAAGAGCGATTTGTAATCCTTTTCATTTGTATCTTTATAAATATGTATTTTAAAACGGTAATGAAACATTATATAATTTATTTAAAATAGTTAAACAATGAAAATTACTTTCGTAAATCAATCTTCTCGTTACAATAATATCCTAAAACGCATTTTGTGTAGACGAGTTTTTCATTTAAAATATTAATAGTAACTATTTATTTTGAATCTTTCATTATAGATTAAAATAACACAAGCACTGAAAGACTCGTCTCAATTCGTCAATCACATTAAAATAAAATCACATTTTTAAAACTTTGAATACGTCCATGAAGCTAGTTCTATAGCTTTATAGAAGTATGCAAAGTTTTTTCATTCATTCACATTCCAATCATTCACACTACCTTAAATCGTAACATCACAAACATTTCAATCACTCGCACCACCTTAAATCGTACAACATTAAAATGCAAATTAACTTATTAATCTGTTCATATTTAAATAACACAAAAATAGCTATAAATAAAATAAAAACAATAAATTACAAATATCCTTTAAAAAGCGCAAAATTACCAAAACTAGCAACACCGTACGAATAGTGTGTCATTTTATGAATGAAATTTGCAATTCTATGCCACAGACGCATAAATAACAATCGTTAACACGTGCAAGGCAAATCGAATCTTACGTGTCAAACAAAAACTGTTAATATTCCTTTGCATCACATTTACGTTGCGGCATTTTATAACGTTAATATACCAAGTTATTTCTTTATGCGTCATCCTAGAATTCTAGAATGGGTAATTTTAGGATTGGCTGCATTTTATGTTTTGTAAGAAGAGTCCTTTAGATTCGACGCCGGAGGTAGAACTTATGAAAACTTATCGAGTAGGTATATTAAGTTTCCATAAAACAATAATTGTTTACATTTTAACAATTTACAATTCAAAATGTAACTTTTTTTTATAAGAATGAAGTAGCAAACGAGCAAGCAGCCCATCTGATGGTAAGTTGTTACAGCCGCCCATGGACATCTGTAAGCAACTTCATAAAGAACAGGGGTTCTATCTAAAGTCGACCACAGATGCGTTGCTACTCCTGGGCTAAGATGGTCGCCTCATATATAAGTGAGCCGGCAAGCACACCCTTCCTCACGCAAGAACTGCTTCACGCTAGAAATAGATGTGGCGGTGGTACCTCCCCGGTCGAACTACATTGGTTTTACCACCTGGTACAACGTAGTTTGCAATGATGGGCGAACACTTTTGAAATATCTTTTGAGAAAGCGCAATGAACTCTAAAGACACTGGAAGCATCGCTTCACTTTTGCAAATATAGGTTTGGCGTCATTATGTTTTGAATTCAAACTTGGCAAACTGTATCAGAATTTTCGTTATAAATTAATTCGGACTACGATAAGTAGGTCGATGCGATAAGAGCGTGCAATGTGTTTTAAATTATTTTATATTGATTTGGGTCAAAGTGTATTTTAATTGTCTGGTTTAGGTATTTTTAAGGTTTGAATATGACCCTCTGTGGTTCGACTTCGGAAGTACCATCGCTACACCAGACGGAACGCTTCGGATAAGCATGTCCTACTTAGGGCTTACGCACACTTTCAGCTCTATTCAGCTTATGTCCGTAGAAAACAAAGATCTTGTATGGAGACACGTTTCAAATTCACTAATGTGTTTATATACACGAAAGGTTTCAGCGTGTTTTTCCATCATATGTAACCGATTCCTGGTCTATCACGCACCTAGCGCGTCATGAACAAAGCTTCAGGGAGGCCGATGACGCGAGTCTTTAAAAAAACATTGAAACTCAATCTTTTATTCAATTCTAACAAAAAACCCTTTTATTTTCTATAAAAATAAACACATTGGAGAAACTACGACGCGCCAGGCGCGTCATCACTTAGGAGGGCCAATGACGCGACTCGCGCGTCTTTCAATTTTGTATGGGGCCGGAGTGGAAAGTCTCAAGAAATGAAGGTGGCAAGGAATCGGTTAAAAAGGGATTGTATAGGATCCTCGATTTTGTTTACGCATAAGGAGTGGCAGCACAACAGCGACGGCGAAAGTTCCGCCCAGTAATACTCAACTTGACCTGATTGTTCTGTATGAACAGGCAGACTTTAATAGTCCCAACGTTAACTAACGAAAGTCTTAATTATTAATATACATGAAACACATTAATGTGGGGCCGCAATTAAAGTGTTTTGACTAAATTCACAAACATGCGTATCTTTATTATATCCATCCCATATAAACAACATGAGACATTTGCTAAATTCATAAATTTAAATTAATATTTTAACAAATCCCCTACATTACATTATTTCGATTTTAACAAACCAAATTACGTTAATGTATGTATCTCACAATTATATAAAGACGCTAACGCAACAATGTTATAATTTAATAATAATTAAAATAATTGCTTACTCTGTTCTTAGAGATCTCACCGTCGCCTGCAGTTGGACCTCCTTTTAATAATTAAATGTTTACTTTCATTTTCTAGCATGATATTAATTTTACTTTCTATTTATAATTATATTTATTATAAAGTAGGGTAAAAGTATTAATATCACACAGAATTTATTATGAAACAGCTTATCATTGTTTGTATTCGCAATATTGTAATATGGTAGTTAATAAACGTTTTATATTAATATTAAATGTTTTATTTATTTAACCACATATAATTATATTAATGTTGATGAGGGCGCAATAGATTTATAAACTATTCAAAGTTACTTGAAGGTAAACAACTTAAGGACACCTACAGTTATTAAATAAAAAAGTTTTCAAGGATGTGTGAAGTACATCGTTTCGCAATTTGTTAGCACGGCGGACTGCAGTTTTGCAGCAAAATCAACTGCTAATGTAATAAAACATCTTTTAATCACATAATACTATTTATTAAATAAAAGTATTCTAGTTATAACTGCTAGACATAACAGAGCAGAATCATCTTAGTATTTGGGGGCAGGCGACTCCTCCTTGGAATAGTCCCTGATGGGGGAGTAGAACTGAAAAATAAATGCATATTTTATTAGTAGAAGTATTAACATCAAGTACTTATAATTATTATTATTATAAAGCAAAATACAGCAGCAACAAGTAGTACAGAGCTCTAGTAGCTGCAGTATTCTGGTAATTGTTACTATAATGGTTAAGACTATTTTTAATATATATAAATAATAATAGTAATATTTACTATTTTCGTAATGAACATCCATTTATCTGTATTCAATTCTTACAAACTCTCATGCACTAACACTGCCCATGTGCATGGATTACTGGATTGGGCTATGGATGGTAAACGTAAATTTTGTCATATCACCGTTTTTATAGTAAAAAACCTAACAAAATTAATTTACTTCCTTGCTAGGGTAGCCTGTAGAGACAAGCATGAGATGTTATATGTTGTTTTGTGAAAATAAAGTTTTATTTAATGTGCAGATGTGTACAATATTTGACCTGTTTTTCTTGAATGCCAGGTAATGGCTTCATTAAACAATAGTTCTTAAAGTGCATGATCATACAATGAACAGTATGATGTATCAGTAGGTATGTATGACATACTCAACATAACTGTGTATAATTTAAACAATGGAAACTTTCTAGATACAATACACATATGTATCTAATATATAAATAAATATTGTTACATAAGGATTTGTGCATCATTGCCCTTCAACATGTACAACATAGCTACTATAGATGTATTACAGATGATTCACCTTGTACTGCTTGTTCCTGTACTCCTCCCAGGGCTCAGGGTTGGTGCGCCTGTTCCATGTGACGTCGGGGCTGCGGGTGGCCAGCCGCAGTATGTAGAACACGGCTCCAGTGGCTCCGATGGCCGTGCACACATACAATGGGATAAGCTGTGTACAAAACACTGATGTTATTGTTTCACAATACAAATACTTATTTTCCATGCAAATGAAATGTCTTTTTGGACATCTATTTTTCTGTACATTTTAATCTTCAGGATTTGCTATAATATATACTAGTACATATAAAGAATCAAACTGTAAAGCGTAGCAACTGTAAAGTGTAACATAAAAAAATGAATATCCAATTTTTTTTTTCATACAAATACAATTACGATGATGGATTGATATGCTTTCAATTTTAAAACTAAGTTCATAATCAATTAAATATTTCTGAAATCTGAAGGCTCGTAAGCAGACGATATAAAATAATAAGAATACAAGTAGCCATTATTTATGAATCAACGACTGCATTCCTTCAGTAAATACTTAGTAAATATTACAAAAGTATATCTGTATCTGTTTTTTTTTACCATGTCGTAAGACATTAAGTTCAGTTGTATTTCTCCGTTTAAAAATATAGCTTAGCATAATAGTAGATTATGCAACTATAACCATGGAACAAAAGATATAAAATTAAAATTAAAATCATGAAAATGATATAAAAGATAAGCATTTATAGGTTAGTTATGTAAGCAGAGACGCAGTAACAGTTTCAGTTAGTGGAATTACTTACCGCCTTATGCTTCTTCAAGCTCTGAAAGCTTAATCCTTGCATTTTGAAGATCCTTGGACAATGATACTGCGTAAGCTAACGACCGAGGAATTAATATAGGCCTTACTAAATTGATCGAATACAATACAATATCTGCGCAAGAAAAAATCTTATCTGTCGAATAAAATGTCAATGTCAAATTCTTAGTCTATATTGCCATTGCAACATCAATTGAAGAATAATTGCACCTGACGCTAAATATTTTATTGAATTTAAGGTATCAATTTTTCTACATTTCTGCAGTTGTGGTGTCAATAGTATCGGTTTCAATAATACAAAACTCTAAGATATCTTTAATTTTCTAGTTATGTTAATAAAATTTGCACTTATAAACATTACTGAATAGCAACATTAGAGTTTAGACTTTTGACAGCTGCCTGTGCTGCTTGAGTCAGGATATTTTATTGTTTTAGTATCATAACCTATTTTTTTAATGATTTGGTGCTATTTTACACGGAGATTGCATAGATAGTTGAAAGTTATCAGTCAATATTCTATTAAGATGAGCTTTTTGTTGTAAGTATTTGCACAAATATAAGCTGCAAAGTGCGTGTCTATTTATAACTGGACGTCTTCCGTTTCTGACGTCTTGTTTACGTTGTTGGAGAAGCTTCTTTAATAACATTAAATAAGCACATAATTATCAATTTACGATGCAGTGATATGGTGTAAATTATATATTTAATAAAAAGTAAATATAGTTCCATAGCTAAAGCGATAACGAGTAGCTCGATATGAAGGTTAAAGAGATAAATTAAAAGTTTAATTTTTTAATACATCTTAATGCAGTGGAATTAGTTTATTTATTTATCTGTAAACTATAAATGAATTTTTTTTATAAAGTAAAATTTAATTTTTTATACAAGTTTTATAAAGGAAATTAGAAAGTTATGGACTGATGGCAGTTATGAATCTTTTATTTAATATAATTTCCTAACGGTTTTCTTGTTCAATTTAAATGTTTGTTTAACAATAAAATAAAATAGGTAACAGCATATTCAATAGTAGTTGACTTTAAATAATTTGTACACAGCGGGGGCAGATCCAACAAAACATTTAAGCCCAAGAAGAACATTCCAGAAGGCACACATCAGTATGACTTGATGCGGCATGCGGCGGCCACACTGGGCTCGGGCAACCTGCGCCTCGCCGTCATGCTGCCTGAAGGCGAGGACCTCAATGAATGGGTTGCAGTTAATAGTGAGGCTCAACATTCTTATATTTTTTTTCACATCACAGTGAGATATTTTAAAGGCATTCATTCGTATATTGATTTTATATACTTGTAATATTTTTCGGTGTACAGGATATGAGTCATGGCGTGTTGTGGTTTGTAGCAAGCATGTCCAGTGATAAGCAACAGGAAACAGGTGATACTGCACTGTCACAGTCTGAGTAATATTACATCTGCACATCAATGTGTATTTGCAATCTATAATACTAATATCACATTTGATTGAAAGAATTTTTTTTGAAATATCCTTGCTCTGAGACCTAATTGACATTGTTTTCTTTATCTGGAGCTTGTTAAACTACTACTAATTAATATTGCCCATTATTTCATTATGATTATATTAAATAGGAATCTGTATTTTATTACAAGACTGAACTAACAAACGATTTAGCAGTCCACCTGTTGTTAAGTGGCCACTGTTGCCCATGGGCACTTGTAAGCAATTTCATACAGAACAAAGGATCTATCTGTAGTCACTCCAGATACATTGCTACTGCCAAGGACTGAGATGGTTGCCTTATATGAAAATAAGCCTGCAACAACTATAAGTATATGTAAAGATTCAGTTATAATCATATCAACTATGAGTGGTTGTGACAAATAAAGCACCATTGTTTCTGTCATATTTACATGTGCATGCATCCATTGTGCAGGGTATTGTGAAACCAAACATGGGTTACTGTAATTGTGTCATCATTATACAATGCATTTAAAATATAAGCTTTAAATTCATATAATTTATTGCATGATCATGTTGCTCACCGGAAGGTCAGTGGTCACTGCTGTCAATGAAAATTTGTAACTTATCTCCTATAGAATTAAAAGTACAGTTTTAGTTATAAAAACACACAAACACAGACTTTGTAATATTTAATTTGTGAACATTATGTGTTGTCCCATGTCAGACTCATTTAAAGATCTTGGAAACATCTACGCAAGTTAATTGCCTTAAATATTATTAGAAATGTAAGCAAATCTATTTTTTATGTTACTTGCAGCTGTGGACTTCTTCAACCAGATTAATATGTTGTATGGGACCATTACGGAGTTTTGCACAGAGGAGTCGTGCGCGGTGATGTCGGCGGGGCCCAAGTATGAGTACCACTGGGCGGACGGCCACACCGTCAAAAAACCTATAAAGTGCTCAGCGCCCAAGTACATCGACTACCTCATGACCTGGGCTCAGGACCAACTCGACGATGAGACTTTATTTCCCTCAAAAATAGGTATACATACTTTTTAATAGCAAATTTTTTACCGAATCTTTCTATCTTTACCTTAATTTCTATAAAATTGATAGAGTCAAATTTAATTACTTCAGAAATATTTCTTTACAGAAGCCTACAACTTTAATTGACAATCTATCTCCAACTCGCGATTTTCTTTGTGATTGCTGATTGAAATGACCAACATAAGAAAGTGTCATAACTAGTGAACTTCGTAATTCACATTGCAGGCGTGCCGTTCCCGAAGAACTTCCTGTCAATGGCCAAGACGATCCTGAAGCGGCTGTTCCGCGTGTACGCGCACATCTACCACCAGCACTTCCCGGAGGTGGTGCAGCTCGGCGAGGAGGCTCATCTCAACACCTCCTTTAAACACTTTATTTTCTTCGTGCAGGTGTGTACGCCGCTTCTCGGTCTGTGTCCAACAGGCTCAACTGAATTGATTGGAAGAATAAATTCGACTGTTAATTATGAAGTGCACACTGTAATAAACTTACAAGAATCCATGACAGGCAGTGACCAGTTACCCTCAAGTGGACTGCATGCTCGTTTGCTACTTCCATGTAATACAGTAATACCCCGAACTTACGCGATAGGTGGGACCGAGTGATAAGCGCGTAAGTCGAATTCGTGTAAGTCGGGATATGATTTCGTATATATAAATTATATTTAATTTAATTACAACCGGAAACTGAAGAAAATAGCAAATTAGACAATAAATGTTTTTTAAAATCCTAAATTATAAAAAATCACCAGCCAATGTTATTTTGAAATTGTATAAGCCATCATAAAATTTAACAAAGTAGTTTGACGACACTAAATTTGTATGGCTGCCGCAAAATTCCCTCTCAACATGCTAATATTATTATTTGTAGAGGAAAGCTTTTCGGTCGAGTATATATTTTCCAAAATTTGTAAATTAAAAATCGCGTAAGTCCGGGGGTAGCGTAAGTAGAGATATCACTCTAGAAAAAACACCCCTATATAATTATATTTAATTATGACACGCACTCTGTTTGCTGTCGCTTAAATTGTTTTAAATTATATTATTATTTGCAGAACTGCTGTGAAGGTTGTTTTTTTCGATTTACAGGAATTCAACTTAATCGAGCGACGCGAGCTGGCGCCACTGCAGGAGCTCATCGAGAAGCTGACGGCCAAGGAGGCGCGGTGAGCGGCCCCGGGCTGACCGCGGACCACACGCTAACTATTAGATATCTATGACATTCGCGATAGGTACTCGATTTGCGTACGTAAATATTAACCTTTGTAACCTTGTTTTTTTAAAGGCACGGCTAACGTGTTACTAGTATTTCTAAAATTGACAGTCTCGAATGATTCTTTTAAGAAAATACTTCGAAGAGAGGCACATTTGCTCGTTGATGATGGAGGAATATGGCGGATTAAAATCTTGCCATTGACGCCGAGACCCCGACATCCTTCTCCCTCTAGCGATTCAGAGCGCTGATAACCCCTGTTGAACAGATCGTAAATCATCTTTGGACATATGATGATGATTTTAGTGTCACTCACGCTGCTATCCATGTTCTGGATCCGTGCCTATAATAATGAATGATTTTATCCGGCTATCGTTGTGTACAATCTGTATACTGATTTACGTTTAGCTAGCCAATCACGTGTCGTGTGGGCGGTGTGCCTCCGAAGTATATATAAGCACTAGCATAGCAATGTATGCTGTGCCAAAATGTCATTGACATTTTGTGGAAGAGCACTAATTTTAAGACAAATAGTGAAAAGTAGATGATGATAATCATTTTGTAATATGTATTTTGCATCCTTGCATCTAGTGATGCCGACAGATTATAATGAGGCCTAAGTCTCCTAACGAATATTTTACATGAATTAATGTGAGTAATCTATCCAACGGATGGAAAGACCTATCTTTATATAAGAGTACATGATTATTTAAAGATTTTATTTCATTATTTATTAAATACATTTTTGAAAATTGGCGTTCATTCATTGAAGGTTCAAATTCTAGTTATTAATTTCTCTCATATTTTTCTTGTGAATCCCCTCATGTATTTGATGTAAAATCTTGTGATATACTACTCGGAGACTGGTGAAGCATACATCTTATGATATGAAAAGAGAATACGCGCGTGCTGCGGCCGCGCCGCCCCGCGCTGCTCCGCCATGTCTAATTATCTACATAATTACAAACGTCCCGGAATGGGTTTGGGTTACAATTTCATGACCTGCTTGTTGAAACTCGTTCCCGTAATAAAGTTAGCCCTCCACTATTGAGTAAGTTTAATAGATGCAATTTATATCCTCGTAAAGGATTTTAGATTTGATAGAGGAATGTTTATGTACCTCCGAGATACCTTCCCGGCGGGCAGCGATGCGGGGCGGACCGGGCCGAAGGTAAACTTGGGAACAAGTGGTATTTTTATACGACAAACGACTTAGCTTTTTATAGCAGAAATGAAATCTCAGAGAGTAGTAATTAAGTATTCTTGAACGACGGAAAGTGCCTATTATTCAAACGAGAACATGTGTAAATGGTACCATCGCGTGATTAGTGCATTTCTAGAATTAGCATTTCATATGAATAGAGTTAAACGAATTTATTGACAAGAATAGCACAGCGCCGACGCTAGTTATGTTAAGTTCCTTATTTATTTATTGTGATGATTTATCCATAAACGTTTGTATTCGCGTAATATTTCTTAATCCGATCATTTTGACGTGTCGGTGGAATGTTTTATTTAACGCTGTAATCTCTCGTAGTTAAGTATTGTAGATATATTTTGCGCATTTGATTTACAATGGTTGATTTTTGTGTCGAATTACATCTAATTCGCGTATGACTGACACTTGTCTTTATTTATGTAATATGATGCAAATAATAAACATGTAATGAAAATTATAGCATTGAATTTTTATTTTTATGACACCTTCCTCAAAGGGTAGCCTTTCCAGTTAATCAGGCTACATGATGTTAACTTTTGGAAAAAAACTGTAAATGCCAGTAAAGTTTTACGGTATTCTGGTTTGAAGGTTGTGAAAAGTCAGAGACGCGCGCCGTTCCGATTTCAGGTAGAACTCCAACCATATTTATATATGAATAAACATAAATAAAATATATAACTCCACATCACTTAAATAGGTAAATTGCTAACGTGGCTATTGTGTGTATAACAAAATATTAACCAATGCTTTGTGAAGGTTTATATTCTACATGGTTTAGTCTCAATATCTTACTTTTCCTTCCCTGTAAGAAAGTAGCACCTAGAGTGATATGAGTGGGACCTATAATTAGTGCTCAATCTGCTGTAAATGTGCGCCGATTAAAAAAAATGTGCATGTTGTCGTTTTGGAAATAAACGGGAAAAACGATTACTGCTGGGGTAACGTTACTCCAGCAGGAAAATTCTGAACGAATTATCGGAGAGTTAAAAATTACACATGAGTAGATATCTCACATATACTTGTGCCAATTTGTGCGCTAAAATATAATTTGTGCGTCTTCTGGTTTTCGAGATTTTGCGTTTCCTGCTGCGGTAAAGTTTTGCAGAATCGCGTACCTCAAAGATTATTATATGTGCGCCTGTAGAATAAACATGCACAAATAGCTCTTAATTTGTGAGTATTTGTAACAAAATGAGATGTTAAACAATATTTATAGTTTTCAAGCAATTTTAATTTAACGCTCTGTGCGTTAAATTTATTATGATTCGTTTAATCGAATGTTTAAGATGTTCTTAACATAATATGTAGATATATAAATGTATTTATAGTAGCTGGTATCTGAATATTTGTTTTGTTAGACAAGGATATTAGCTATATACTAGTCATTGTGTTGAGCTTATTTAACTGTTGTACTTTAAGAAGCCAATAATTATATAAAAAAAGTAAAATACACTTAACTTTTAATATAGATCAGTCAGTGTTTATTATTTGTGAATTCAAAATACATCTTATCTAAATAAGAGTTTATGATTTAATTTTATTGATTAGGTTATGTATCATGTATCAATCTTAATCGTAGTACAGCAAAAATTTGAAAATAACATTATGTTTTAACTAATTTTTCGAAAGATTGGAGGAACTCAAGAAATCTAACATAACAGGTACCATTTCGTAAACTGTTTTTAAAACATAAAACAAGTAAAAGTATAAAATCTATCTTTTTAAAATCTATTGTTTTTTTATTGAAGTATCTAGTTTCCTCTTTCGTGACCTTCCTACAGAGGCATCGCGACCCCTGTCGACGACCCATAGGTCGAAAACATCGATATAGAGAGTGAGGCGTCAGATAATTTATTTACACTACTTCGGTCTAATACTGTAACATTCGCGACAGAAGTCGCGATTGATAATCATTAATATTTCGTATACCTATTTACCTCAATAATATTCGAGCAGCACGCACGTGGGAGGAGCGAGTGAAACGAGAGCGACGCTAATACACATTTATTATTGTAACGGCGGCGGTCGCGGCTCACGAGGCGGAGGACACGGGCGGCGGCGGCGGCGGCGGCGCCAGGAAGGCGGCGGGCGGCGGCGCGCCCCACGGCGGGAAGGCGCCGCGCCAGCCCGGCGGCGGCAGCGCCAGCATGCCTGCGCCGCACCGCCAGCGTCACTCGGGGCTCGGCGCGGCGACCGTCGGCGTTGAGCGAGTCTCATCACGTTGAAACGTATGCTCGTTGACGCTCAACGCCGACGCTTGCGGCGCCGAGCGAATGTATCGTGGCCTTCTCTACACGAGTCGTAACGAACGTGTCAGCTTTTAAGTCTCACGCATCGCGCGAACGAACACGCGATGCGTTCCGATCGGTCGTTTCTGACTGCAACATAGCGACGATATCGAGTACTTACAGCCTTAATTATGATATTAATTTAATAACATAATAAAACTGGGTCGTTCACTGACTTTCTATATCATCGAGCACTTATTAAAAATGTATGTCTATTTAATATATAAAACGAAAACATCTCACAATAACTGTACAGAAATAGCAATAAACGGCATATAAATGACATATCTCACCGGGCGGCGGCGGCGGCGCGGGCGGCGCGTCTCCCTGCAAACGACGGCATATAATTACTTTGATAGCAAGAGAATCATAATAAATAAATCATATCGCTGATTGGCTCGCAATAATAATTATGATTACTTCATATTCTTGCATTTCATGGTTATATCCGACTGTAATATGTGATAAACGATTATTTAATCCAAGTAAGAAACCCGAAACGAAGTGCCAAGCAAATATTGCTCCAATGTTATAGGTTTCTTTATCTTTAATTCGCTGTGTTGTATGCTATGGCTGAATACGGGTTGAACACATAACTCACCGGGAATAAGATCTAGTAAATGGAAAACTACTATGAGCATGAAGTATTCACGTCACCCATGTGAATGTGTTTCCGGATTCCTCCTTCGCTAGAGGAAGGGTCGGTTGCGGGCTATCGCCGGGGTCCCTGGCCTGGTAAAGTAGGCATTGCGGCTGAGCCAAGTAGTACCTGCGGCGGCGGCGGGTAGGCGGGCGGCAGCGGCGCGCTGCCCGGCGGCGGCGGCTGGCTGCTCGCCACACCTGACATTCATATTTCAGTAAATAAATCAAAATCGACTTCACTTCAATATAACTTGAAACCGATTAATTATAGACGACGTGGGCTATCGTTTAATTTAAGTGGTACGGAATTGACAAGAAAAGTTTCTTATATAAAGTTAATTCACTTTCAGGCAGTATAAGATTGCAAAATAAAATATTTTTAAATAGTTGGCTATAATTACAAATGTCCATAGATTGTATTTATATTTGCAGGCGTTGCAATTCATTATTTTTTTATATTACGTAAAATATATATAAAAATAGTAATATTAATATTCATTCTTTTATAAAAAAAAAACAATTAGGGAACATACCGAGCCATGGTGCATGTGGCGGTGGCGGGGGCGGGAAGGCTCCGGGTGCTGCGGACACATAAAATTAAAATTTTTCGTTACTTGTACTAGTTATAGTACAGGATCCCTAGTATAGTTTTCATCTATTACTAACAAGCTGATTTTTCGTGAGTATCTTCCTTTCGACAAGACGCCCAACATTTTTCCTTACAGAA
>DWNE01000765.1:0-25826 GCA_018249875.1 Cecropterus toxeus | reverse complement strand
ATGGCAAATATAAATGAGGAAAGATTTTCCAGTAGTGCCAGAAATTAACTGAAGCCCATCACGAAACAATCTGTTTGTAATAATTACAAGTGTTACTGCAACGTCGATACAATATGTATAATGATCAAAAAATAAACATAAATAAATTTCATCAGTATGAATGAAACTAGCTGTAAATAAAAATGCCATTGCAATAAAATAAGCAAAATGAAAAAAAAACTAAACAAGTGCTAAAAATTTGAATGGCGTACGCTAGTTAAGGCGCAGTCAACACGAAAACAAAGACCATTAATATTAATAAACGTACGAAAGAGATGCAGTGAAAGTGCCGAGAGAGTGACCGCTCAGTGTGACGGCGATAATCGACCTTCATTACTTTACTACAATAACACTTCTATCATTCTAATTTAAACCTCGTCTGTAATAGAATAGAATCTCTTTGTGTTACGCTCGAGCTTTGTAACTATCCGTTACGTAATCATGTTATTGTCAAATTAATTGCATTAATTAGTGTAGACTAGTATATGAAGATTTGTGTTTAATAATTTGTTTCTTTTATATATGTTTAATTAAAAATGCTTTCTAATATACATTTGCATTTTTATTTAATAGAATTAGCAGTTTATCTGATAGTGGCAACTGTCGCCTATGAAAATCTGTTTTCAATACTAGATAAGTTTAAAATCCCTCACTGATTCGGCGCTACCTCTGAGGATTAAGGTGAAAGAATAGATATGCAATTTGTTTTGCACTCTTCAAACTTCAAATGCGCTGCTATATTAAAATGCTGTATTGTTATTTAGCAGAAATAGGCGTGCCTCTAGAGTCAAGCCACAGAGGATTCGCTTCGCATTGTAAATGATTATTTTTTCTGTGGTCCAAATTTTAGGAAAAATATATTGTACATACTAAATAGTTGTAACTGTCAATAGTTTTGTAACTCAAATATTAAAACGTGAAATATGACTTTTATTTATCAAAAAAACAAAACTCGAAAGTTATTGATAGACTAAAATATTTGTTTATAATCTCGGAACGTCAATTAAAATAACTACATTATTAAGCTATCATGATTATTAATATCAATAATCTCTTGATTTACTATTCAAAGTTGCCTAATTTTCTGTCTTATTTACATAAAATACATATTCAATGCTCGTTGGAACGACAGAGCATATATTTACATACACGTCTCGCCCTGTAAACCACGTTGCATAACATATAGAGTATATAGTCATAAAGTTACTATAGTCATTAGTGCCATGTGAATTATAAGATGCCTCGGTAGATGATTTTGTGATGTAAGGCATATGTGAAACAGAAGAGGCGGCAGGCGTGGATGTTGTAAAAGCAACTCAATCTATAATGCATAAGCTAAGTAGCGATGGCCCGCCTCTTCTGTATATACTTTCATTTGTAGAAAGTATATTAAATATCAACGTCTAGTCCGTGCCACACGTCGCTTCTGTGTGATATGATGTAATTAATCATCGTGTGAGATAAAATTACGCACTATTGTTATATAATTAATGTTATTACAATTGTATTCATTGCGCTTAAGCACAGTAACTCTATCTATTTTTACAGGAAACTTATTTTTACTTTCGCTGTGTTATATGTATAAGCAAATACAGAGAAAAATTGTATAATCTTAATAATATCGCATATTGTACTCTCATAAATAACTTGTGTTGTTATTTTGCGTGTTATGTTTTATGTTTATGAATGACCGATAGTTTTATAATAATTGGATATATTACTTCAAATGAGCACTCGTCTTTCTCGGCGAATTCTTTCAACGTTTTAAATATTTAAGAAGCAAGCACACTTCGAGCCCACCAGTGGTGCTACTTTGGACCACTTCCGTCCATGTGCACCTGTGATCATTATAAGATTTGAATCCTAATTGAGGTTGATCATAGATGCGTTGCTACCCTTGAGGTATAAATTGGAAAGTAATTGAGACGTTGTCTATGCAGCCTCTAGACCAGTATGCAGCAACGCGCAACACTGTTGTTATTAGTCAGAAATATGTAACGCCGCTGGCGTTTTATTACTTTTATCAGAAAAATATTTAGTTTTGTTAAAAATGAAGACGAATTTAATTTGCCGCGTAGTTACGTAATCATTTTTTCCATTTCCGTGTATCAGATGAATAATATTATCGATACATATTAATCTCAATCGGCAGTTAGAACAGTAACTGTTTCAAGATTCAAAGGAAGCGAGACGTGAAAGTACACCTGCCAATCTTCATTGGAAAGTAAAAGACAATAATGTTCGTTACAACAATACGCCAATGGTTATAGCAAACGAGCTATCATTAGATACATGTTACTAGGAAAATTGGAGCCATTTTATCTGTTGTAACAACAAAATAATTGGACAGTTTGAAATGTTATACTTTCTGAACAACTCGAACTGTATAACTATTATTTTTATAATGTAATAATAGTTGTAAACGAACATTCCACCTGATGATTTGTTAACACTGCCGGTATTATATGTCTTTAAGCATCTATGGTCAGTTATTTAAACAGAATTGGAGTCCTGTGCGTTGCTAACACTCAGGACTAAGCTGGAATGCCTGGTATAAAAAAGTCTCACCCTCACCAAACCTTTTAAAAATGAACTCGTCAGCGCTTAATACTGCTATTACAAGACATAAATTGTTGGTGTGGGGCTTCCGAAATCGAACCATCAAAAATTTATATTTACATACGTCTGTAGTCTATTACAATTAGAAAAAAATGTTTATTAATTTTGTTTTTCTTTGTTACAGATGGAGCTGTGAAAAAAGTCAGTGTTGAGACATTTTGTTACTTTTTATAACAAAATGTCATAATAATTGATCCATAACGAAAACGAAGTGAAAATAATGTAAAGGACGTAGATCGTGCAACCATGATATCGTTATAACAGTGATTCATAACTGTGAATGAAGTGATATGTGGAGCCTTAAGCAGTGACAACCGCAAGATGGCGTTACGAGTGACATTAGCGTGTGTGTGTGTGAGTGCGGTGCTCGCGTGTGCGTGGGGCCACGTGGCGTTGACGTACCCGCCGGCGAGGCGGTACGATCTGGATTTTCTGGATAATTCTAGAACGAAACCGCCATGCGGGATGCCCAAAGGTTGGTATTTTTAATCTGTTTAATTATGCATTTTAATCTGTTTAATTATGCGTTTTAATCAGGTTATTTCTTCACAATATTGAAGTAGCAAACGAGCATGCAGTCCACCTGATGGTAAGAGGCTACAGCTGTCTATGGTCAACCACAGATAAGAACAGAGTCTTACTTGAAATTAGCCACAGATGCGTTGCTACTCCTGACAACTAAGTTGGATCGCGTCGGATAACTATGCCTTCCTTACCACACCACATGATCAGAATACAGAAGCGCTTTATACTTCTGTTTTTAGGCAAAAATAGGTGTGACGGTGGTGCTTCCGGAATTGAACCACAAATTGTTCTACCACCGTAAAAGACTTATGGAGTATTTTATACAACGCCATATTGTATAGATATAGTCTAGCCACTTAGAGAACTTACAGAGCGTTCCTGAAGTCTTCAGAACCCACGCCACTTCTAAGTTAATTCGTTCAAATAAACAAAACAAACAAACAAACGCTTCCTACACTCATAGCCACACCAAGATTTCCTTCTGTGTCGTGGACGCCGTGGTTACACACAAAGACGAATATACAAACACCCAGACCCAGAACAGAAATCTAAATACATCATTCATATGTCTGTCTGGCCGGGGATCGAACCCGGAATCCACTGCGTGTCTGACCGGTAAGGTGACCGCTACGCCACGCGGGTCGTCATATGGCCACAATTGGATATGTAATATTTTTCAGCATGTCTTCGTTAGCAGCTAATCCTAAAAAGTAATTACTACGCCAATTCAAAGATGTAATCAGACTGTGACAAAAAAATTGTATTTGAGTTACTTTTACGAATATGCAGATATTTATATTTTTTGATGTAATGCTATCAATCATATTCTAGGCTTAATTGTTACTAACTTACCTTTGATTCGTGCAATATTAAATTTCAAATCTTTAAGTACGAAACAGCGCGGAAATATAAAGCGGAAATATACGAAATTGCGCCATATTTTGGATTTATAATAACAAATATTAGTATTTCAGAGGTCAATAAATCAGCAATAACTGCACAGAATTAGTTCATAACAATAAAAATATATCAACAAATTAGGTAATTTTTTTATCACGTAGGCGTCATCTAAGTCTGGAATCGAATTCAAAACTACGCGATCGGTATGGTGACAGTTATGCCACTGGTCGTCACCTCCGCCATTACAAAATACTTAACGTCAGTGCCTAGGTCATTGGCCATATCTTCGACAAGAAATAAGATAGACAACGCCTGGATCCTTGTATTGGCGCTATAGAACACTACTCGCAATTGTGTAAAATGTGAATTGCTTTGAGAAATCTTTTTCTATCAGATTAAAGTAGCAGACGAGCATGCAGTTGGCCTGATGGTAAGTGGCGATTGACATGGACATCTGTAATGGACCCCACATAGGATCAGAGTCACTCTAAACTTATCACAGATGCGTTGCTGTCTCGGAGGACTATGGTTATAGGTTAGAACGCCTCGGATAAGTAAGTTGCGTTGAGGTAATATCGGAGCTGGGGTAAAAACGGTCGACTGCAATTGTAGCCGAATTAGGCCATCTTTATAAAAATCGTATCAAGTAGGTACTTAATTTTCATGGCATGGTATATAAAGTCGCCAATTTTATAAATGTGGTCAACTTAGTCCACAATTTGAACTGTACGGCTTTACCCTAGCTCCGATGTTACCCCAACTTACGTTACATCTCCCTTATTGCGTTGCTGTGTTCTAGTCTAAAGGCCTGGTGTGGCCTTTAGACTAGAACACAGCAACGCATAACACTGCTGTTATTAAGGAAAAATAGGTGTAACGGTGAGTCGAACCATAAAGTCTCCGAAAGTTCTTAGAAGTAGTCAACTAATAATATGCCAATCTTGGGTAAGAATGATCTTACATTGTTTATAAATGTCCATGGGTGGCAGTAGCCACTTTCAGATGGACTGCATGCTCGTTCACTACTTCTATCTTATAAAAGACAATTTTCATGACTTGATTTCCTATACATTACGCAATCGGCAATTTTTAATATCTTTTTATCTTAGAGAGTCAGTCTATCTTTTTTGGTCTGAGTGCTACACTGACTCATCTCGAATTACCAGTCACGACTGTAAAAATTACTGTTATTGCCTACAATCTGCGTATAATGTTGAGATAGGTCTCATTTTCGCCAAGGGCTCAAAATGATTCATTGACTCTCATAAATTCAAACCTCGAAGGATAAAAAATAACTATTTTTTGGAAATTTTGTATTTTTCTGCTTGTAACAGCAGTAAAAAAGAGAATGCGGTCCACCAGTTGGTTATTATTTTGCAAGAATAATTGCATAATTCAAAATTCACCAATTTTAACATATATTATATATCCATACATTTTTTACCCAAAACGGTCTTATTATATCAAAAAATAATATTCTAATCTTTCAATGTTAAAATAATGAAATATTTAACAGCATTAGTTAAATATTTTATCATTTTAACTTCATTCATAAAAAAGATATAAACAAAAAGGAAGCTTAATTTCTACTGGGCTCTCCCATAAATAGTTTTTTTTGAGTTGTGTTCCTATTTAATCCAAGCAGCGATTTGTGATCAACTCGCATCGAACAGGGGCTTTAGAAATTGACTTTATTAGGCTCTATTAAGGCTGAACTCCTTTGCATATACATTGCTTCTATTGAGGACTAATGATCGCGTCGCTGTTTAGTCAAGCATCTAAATTCTTCCAACATTTCGCAGGAACTACTCCTCTTTATGAAATAAATCATGTTTCATTTTTTTCTTTCGAAATAGGCGTGTCGGTGGTACCACTCCCAATACGGACTACTTACGAAGGGTTGAACCACCTTATATAGTAAGTGCAATGAACAATGCAATGCAATTTGGTTATTTTATACTTATTGAAACTTTATTTTTTGAAATGAATGTAAGATTAAAATATGTATTAAAAATTACATGGAAGGTTATATATGATAATTTCAATAACCACACATAAGCAGTCGTGGCCGAGTGGTTAAGGCGTCTGACTCGAAATCAGATTCCCTCTGGGAGCGTAGGTTCGAATCCTACCGGCTGCGATTTCAGAAAGATTGGTCTTATTTTGATTAGTTATTTAAAAATAATCATTGTTTTAATTTTGTTCAATTACTTTGTTTTATAAATAGTACAGATATTTAAATAATTATTATTTAAATTTAAAAATACATTGACATTCGTTCAGGTTTTACTAGTACAATGTACCTTAAAATGCTAACTGTGGTTAGGTTGTCTGTGGTTTCGGATATGCACTCGAAAATGTTCCTAAACGTATTACAGAGTCTAAATAATGCTGCAGTGACAAAGTTACAGCACTAAGATAACTAATGCCAGAAAGCCGTATTAGCGTATATTTGCAGAAATCAAGTAACATCGGTAATAATATTAAAACAAGAAGCCCGCCTACTTAAAAAAGATTGATTGCCTTCAGTTTCAGTTCATTGTTATTTAAATGTTAATGCTAATAATGCTTTTTATGAATTTTCGTCAAAGTAGTTACATAAAAGTACAAATACATACATACGTATTTTTGGACTGGTCTATTTACTAGCATTCATTTAATATCTATATTGTCGTGATAGTAAAAAAGTCGTCCTTTCTCCCCTTCTTACAAACCATCTAGTCTATGTCAACCTGAAAATTGAGACGATTCTAATGATATGTCATAATCCGTCAAGCCGCTCAATCTGTGCCAAAGGAATTAAGTACTTGTATATATTCAGAGGAGGGGCGCTTAGATCCCTTCGCCCTCCTCACTGGAAAGGCCAGTGAAGTGTATCGTGAAAGCCATGGGCACAAAAAGTAAACAAATACTCAGGAAAAAAATGAAATTAACCATTTAGATATCTGTCTGGTCGGAGAACTTGGAACCCTCTGCATGTCAGGCCGTTATGGTGATCGTTCCACTTCCCGGGTTTTCAAGGGTTTAAGTTATCTTTCTATTACTAAGAGAGCCCTGTGACACACGGAAAGACAACAAAGATTTAGTAATAGAGTACTTTTTATACCTGTACGGAATCCTAAAAACATATTTAGCATTGCTTTATTCTGGTTTAAATGGAGGGTTTAGGGAGATCATATCTTTGGCATTCCAACTTAGTCCTCAGCCTATATGGGTCGCGGTGACCACTTACCATCAGATGGACTGCAAGCTCGTTTCATACTTTAATGTTAAAAAAACAGTTAACAGTTCTTTGGTATTTTTTTTAATTCTCGGCACAAAAAAGTTCAACTTGCGTTTGTGTGTCTGTTTGTGGCATATGATGTCATAAGGGATGAACTAACTTTAATTCATTTTTAAATGTGACTTGGTCAAAAATATTCGAATGTTCTGTAGTAGCAAAGTTCTGTATGTAGCAATATGTATGTAAAAGATCGTCAGCTTTTAACTACCTACTTCTAGACGCGTATGTTATTTTTGCGTAGACTTTTAATAATAAAAAATAATGTAACAAATAAGTAAATAGTAACTCGTTTCCAATATTAATCTAAATAAAGAATTCCTTAATTTTCATTCATCCTTCCATCAATGCTTTGAAGGTCTTTCTTAATGGGAGCGTTAGCCTTGGCAAACGAGCATACTGATTGTAAACTGATTGTAAATGGTAACCATGTAAGCAACTTCATATTAAATAGGGGTTCTATCTGAAGTCGATCACAGATACGTCGCTACTCTCGAGGACTAAGATGGTCACTTCATTTACATATTATACCTAAATGAACCGGTAACCACATCCTTCCAGCGAAACGCAAAAACTTCTTCACGCTAAAAATGCGTGTGGTGGTGTTAATGTTACACAGGAAGATACTGCTGTCCGTCTCCTGGATTTTATTGAATAATTACCTTCTACAACATAACTAGAAAAAGAGGAAGTAGTTCTACTCCTGATTGACATTGTTATGCCATGTGCGGCATAACAGTAATATGAAGTGTTTATCTAAAGATTTGGTGTTATTGTAAGTGCGGCTATAAACGTAGTTTCCTGATAAGGTTTCAATTGAAGTGACAGGATCCGGTTCTCTTACATAATAGATAATGTAGTGACCATTATGATCAAGACCGGTTGTGCATCTGTAACCGGCTTCAGTTGGAGCCCATGTTCTGCACATGGACAACATCGCCCAGAAGTAGGGCTAGTAGGTAACCTACAAATATCGCAATAGTTGCTAAAGTAAACCTATTTTAATTATTGGCCATGAGAACTTTATGTAATAAATTGTTTTTCATAGTAACTAGATAACAAATACCGTACCCATTCTCACGTGCTGTATTTTACAACATAATGAAGTTATTTTTATCTGTAATACGCATTTATCCAATGTATGCTAGGACAGGTTGCGACATCTGTGATGTAATCCGCAAAACACAAAAAGCGATATGTAGGTCCATGCAATTTTACCTGTTTAATAATAGATGGCGCTATTTCTACATCCATAATGAATCGATTAAGTTTAATTTTATTGATATACATAGTTTTTAAATATTGCTACAGAAATTAAAACATTTTCAGAAATACAACATGCATAGAATTGATGTTAAATTAGTTATTTGTTCCTTTTGATTAAAATACTTCTTTTTGTTTCAGGTTCAATAAAGACATCATTTTTAGCAGGTTCAACATTCACAGTTCATTGGCATTTAGCTTACGCACATCGAGTAAGTTATTTATATTTTCATCATCAATTGACAAGCCCGGCTAGCTCAGTCGGTAGAGCATGAGACTCTTAATCTCAGGGTCGTGGGTTCGAGCCCCACGTTGGGCGATATATTTTTTATCTTTTTTTTTAATTTTTAGGGTGGATTCAGTTTAAGGATATTGGACTACTTAGAAAGACCTCTTTTGGATCTTACGCCAAGGGCCGGCGGGTCGGAATTTGTTCGAGATGATGTTACGTAAGTTTAACCATTAACTTGCTATGTTGTATTCACTTATAATTTTAACCTTCTATCTTAATTAATCATTAACAATAATGATTATTAATAGATACTTAATTTTAAAATTTGGATAGAGAGATTAGAAAATACACTTTATTGCTATATTAATCGCCGCTATTGAATTGATTTTACTAAAAATAAATAAAAATGAGATTAGAAATTTTAATATTAGTTGCTCAAGTAAATGTAATATCGAAAATTTAAATAATGCGAGTTCTGATCAAAATATAACATTGTAAAATAATCCTGGAGCCAGTTTTAGCATTTACTACCTATCAGTAATTGCATAGGCAAAGGGGGTTAGGGGTCTCAACCAGCCAGTATAGAAAAAAAGGGTTGATATTATCGAAAAATTTCGAAGTTAATTATTCCGGACCTGCCTTTTAGCATAAGGAAATAAAAAAACTCAAAGACTACATAGTAGTTAACATTTTGTTTATTGCCGAACGACGCTATTAGGTAAACTTTTAAATTAACGGCTACGTCTACACCGATGATTGATAGATTATTGTCAATTTCAGAGCACAGAAATACGAAGTTCGTCTGCCGACCGATTTCACATGTGAAAACTGCACGCTGCAGTTACAAAGGGAGGCGGGGGAGTGGGGGACCAACTACAGATTCTGGTCCTGTGCTGACATCGATATTGTACCTCGTAAGTACTAGTACTAGCCCTCAAAGATAACAAGTTATTCTCCTCTTAGAGATAAAGGCAAAAAAAGGTTTCTCTTTCTTTTTTTCTTATGAAATATAAGAAAAAAAAGACATAGAAACCTACATTTGTGCACGCCTTAGTTTTTGATGTAATTCCTTAAGTATGATTAAAAATACCACAAATGCCAAAATTTCAAATTTTTGTGGTAGGTATAAATAAAGGTGTATAAATACTAAATAAATCTTACTTTATTTTTCGGCATTTTCCAATTCCGATCAGAAGTCAATTCCTTTGTACAAGCATAATTATTGTAATAATGAATACAAATACTTACAGTATTTACAATATGACAGGAATTTGACATATTCTACATAAGTACATAGTTAGATACCTAAACAATGAATACAATAATTGCCTAGAGTCTAGGTATATCCGCTGTTGTCTAGGCCCTAGATAACGGCGGATATAAATCTACAAACATATTATTTTGTAGGCGTATATTCGTATATAAAGGAAATTTGACTGGCATTGTATATTATTAAAATATATTTAGAATGTTGTTATAAACCACATGTTGAAACGTTTATTTCGTAACTGGAACTCATTTATCACAATAATAATTATGTTTCGTGCAATATCTATTATGAATATAGATTATCGTCTGATCATTTCCGTTTTGGTGGGCATTACTGGCATTAAGGTGTACCCTTCATTAAATTCCGCAGGCAAGCGAGAAATTTTCCGCTCATATATGTTGATTACTTTTAAATGAAACTGCTGCTTGTGGAGATTTGCCCCGAGGGCCACTAAATATACGCTTTGCGTTTCGAAAAATTCCGATATAAATTGTAGCTAATTTTCGTGGCCTTATAAGAAAGAAAACATTTTTTTTAACACTTAATACTGTCGCAGCGCTGAGCAAAACCAATTCCTTCATACTCTACGATCTGTGTTCTCAAACGTTCAAAAGCAGTATAGTTTTTTATATTTCTACCTATCTAACGATAAGGCAGAGGGTTAACTGAAGGAAAGTAGTCACCGTCGCCTTTGGACTTTTGTAACTCCAGAGGAGTCACCAATGCGCCTTCGACTTTGAAGGAGCTTTTTTTGCACATTTCTTGAAGAGCCTATGACACAGTGCTAAAGTTCCAGGGAATTTCACTCCCCGTTTATAAAAGCTTGGTAAAAGCGAACTTAAGCTTAATTATTGGCGAATTTATACTTAAAAGAATATAAGGAAATAAGAAGATTTGAGGGCGCGGTAGTGCCCCCGCCAAGTCGAGCGCGAAGCAAACACTGCCGTACCATCCTTTACTGGAACCATTTCGCCTCATTTTCAGGCCCCTATTTGAAAACCTCGGGATAACACCAGAACGCGGAAATTTTCGTCATATCACTTTCTACTATCTACTACTATCTTGCCCTTTCTAACATTTTCTCCATTTTCCAGGTAAGGAGTACCACGAGACGTGCTCAGGCAAGGGTTTCCACATCCTGGGCCGCTGTAAGTGCAACAAGCTACACTCGGGTGCGAGATGCCAGTTCGCGGACGAATGTGCAGAAGACAGTGATTGTGGTCTTCGCGGGAAGTGCCTGGATGTTAACGCTACTGAGGCACCCAACCGGCTCTGCTATTGTCCGTTGGGATTCTACGGGAAGGGGTGTAATAAGAGTGAGTTCTACCACCTTTTAATTAACTTTTTATTGACGTGGTATAAGCAGTGTTGGTCTGGGAAGTACCGCTATACCTGTTTCTAACGTGACGCAGTTCTTGCGTGAGGTGGAAGGGTGTAGCTGCTGGTTTCTACTAAAACGTGGCAATCTTAGTCATTGGGACTGGCATCGTATCTTTGATCGACTTCAGATAGAATTATTCTGTATGAAGTTGCTTACTTATTGCAAGTTACAATAAGGTGGACTGGATGCACGTTTCCTCTGAATAACTCCAATCTGATATAAAAATAAAACTTGCAATATTTGTTACGATTAAGATTATGCAAACTGAATTTGACACACTTCTCAATGTGTCAAATTCAGTTTCACAGAGCTGAAATTTGGTACACACCTTAAGTTCTGATGACAATGCGATTATAAATAATAATCAATATTGTAGTTAACTCAAAAAGGCTGCCGCAATAAAACACACTCCCTCTTGGTGAGATGTAATAAGATTTTAGGCGACCTCCCCACCACTAATCGCACGTTAGTGTGTTCAAAAATATAAGAGAGACATTTTACTTGACTAAATCAATTATCTCGAAAATTTACGCGGCTTCTTGTAAAAAAACCCTATGTGAGATTTGACCAAATCCCCGCCCTCCCCCAAATGTGTCACGTAATTAATGTGCATCCCCTTAATGTTACCAGAGGCACCATGGAAAGACAAGAACATAAACCTGGCGACGTACAGCAAGCGAGAGCTGTCCAAAGACTTCGCCCTCTACTGGCGGGTGTTGAAGGACGCACCTGAGATGGAATTCATCATGGTTGTCAACGGGACATCATACGCTGGTGAGGTTTTAAACGAATACTAGATGAAAACCTGGTTTCGCTCGGGTGAAATCAACTACATAAAACGTCAAAACTAAATGAAATGAATACAGAAAAAACCTTGAATTAACAGCCCGATAAATAAGGCTCATTTACACGCTGAGAACACTGTGTCGTCCCTGACACTGACTGAAAGGGATGCGTTCATTGATAATACCGGTAGTGTACAGGACCGGACGGATCTGTGACTTTACTAAAACGTGTGAATCGGCCTTAACAAACTTCGAAATTGAGTCTACGGTATCCCTTGACTGAATTATTAATATAGATATTGCCGATTTATGTCTATTTGTCATGCTGCCTCCGACGAAAAGCAAATGCAGGAAACGTTCGAACTTAGTCTTCGGCGGTAGGAATTAAATTAAATAATGTTTATCGATTTTTTTTTACTTCAGCGGTGGGTTGGCGTCCGAAGGGTTTGAAGAAAGAATGTAAAAATTTTCCGGTCCTTGGACCTCCTGTGGATCAACGTAAGTACCAGATTTCATTAACATTTTCTAAATAAATTGTCACAACCTATTGTATATTGCATTCTATGGCATTATATTATTATACGTACCTAAAAAGCAATGTGTAATTTATTAAAAACTATATTAATTATATTAAACATAAATAAAAACACAAATACATATATACAAAGTTGTAAAAGAAAATAGTTAAAGTAAATTATAAGTAATTTTAAAGAAGTTTCATTTCCAGCGAGCACGCTTAAACCAGAACCACTGCCCGAACCGGAACCTAAAGCGGATCCAGAATTGAAAGCAGAATCTAAACCCGCGCCAGAACCCACGCCAGAACCCGAACCAGAACCAGAACCGAAACCAGAACCTACCTCAGAACCGGAGCCGGAACCATCTGCGGAACCCAAGCCAGAACCCACCTCAGAACCCCGGTCAAAACCAGAACCGGCCTCAGAATCTAAACTAGAACCAGTAACGGTCGTGGAGAATGATAATCGTAATAAACGAGTCGCGATGCATTCGTTAGACGGATTCGATTTTAAAAATCTAGGCAATGACGTCACCGTGAAAACTAGTGTGTCGTACAAAGTGTCTAGCTCTAAAGGTAAAGTTTTTGGGATATTTTGGAAATAATTAAGATATTTTGTGAATAGAACGTCGCTTAGATTTCTGCATGAATTTTGAATAGGAAATATTTATCAGTATATTTAATAGTGTGAATTTTGCTGTCCAAATATTATTTTTATTTCCAATTTTGATAACTCCAAATAGTGAATCATTGTGTTTTTATTGAAATAACTTCAAAGTTAACCATATAACTTTAAAGTTAACAATATATACAATAACATACGTGTAATGTTGAATACTGCGTATATTTCTTATGAGTAGTTGATTAAGTGTAGTTACACATTATATTATTTACGTACATAGTTATCATAAACTGTTCAAAATAGCAAAATGTGAGTTAATAATAAAAAAATATTGACTTAGTAAAGTGTGGACAGTTAAATTGTTTTGTACTAAGAAAGGTAAATAATATATTAAAACACAAAGTATTGAAACAAAAATTTCTTTATAGGTCGCAAAAAGCGTGCGGCAGTTCCAGAAACGCAGAGTAAGTATCAAGAATCAATAAAGCACTGAATCGATTAACACACGAGTGCTAATTACCCACAAGCATTACCAAATGCTGCACGAAAGCACACACGATAATCGCCCTTATCGAACTAACATTGAACGAATGTACATACATATATACGATGCATGCGTTTGTTTCCAGATGTGGACACGGCCACAGATATTGCTCATGAAACAGAAATACCTAGAATACCGGAACCCATTGATCTAGAACCTATCCCCGTAGAACCGACACCGAAACCCCGACCGAGAGTCCCGTTCGTACCAAAATCTAAGTTAAAGTCCACATCAATATCCCCTAAGTTTAAACTAATCACGACTACTGAGCGAGAACCCACCCCTGAACCCACGTCCGAACCGGAACCAACTCCGGAACCAAAATCAGAATCGATTTTTGATTCTGAACTCATCCAAGAACCCGCTCCTGAACCTAAATCAGATCCAGAACCAACCTCGGAACCCAAATCAGAATTAAAACTCATTTCTGAACTTGAACCTTCTTCTAAACCGAAGATAAATAATTTAAGAGAACCTAAATCCAATCATGAATTTAGTTCAGAACCTAATTCGGGACCCGAGCCATCCCCTGAACCAGAGCCATCCCCAGAACCTAATTCAGAACCCGAACCATCACCAGAACCTAAATCAGAACCCAAAGCTTCTCAAGAACCTAAATCTGAGCCTGAAACATCCCTAGAACCTAAATCCGAGCCTGAACCATCACCGGAACCTAAATCAGAGCCTGAACCATCCCTAGAACCTAAATCCGAGCCTGAACCATCACCAGAACCTAAATCAGAGCCTGAATCATCCCCAGAACCTAAATCAGAGCCTGAACCATCCCCAGAACCTAAATCAGAACCTGAACCATCTCCAGAACCTAAAGCAGAGCCTGAGCCAACCTCAGAACCTAAATCAGAACCAGAACCCTCTCCAGAATCCAAATTCGTACCATTAAATTACCCTGTACCAAAACCCGAGCCAAAGCCTACCTCACAACCTATCCCAGAACCAGAACCTACCTCAGAACCCGAACCAGAACCAGAACCTACCTCCGATTCCCGTCCCGAACCAGAATCTACCCCAGAACCCTCTATCGACGCGGATATGGAGCAATTGCTTGTCAAGGGACTTAAAGAAGACACAGGTAACGCACATGCTTTGCACATATTTTATATGTAATGTATATTGTATAAATATTGTATTTAAATTAACATAAATATAAACATATTGTATTGTATATAATTTTTTGCATAAAAATATGCTTATAGCAACAGATCAAATGTTTCTTCAGGAAAGTAATTAGTAATTTTTTAAATAAGTATGTATTATTATGCTTATAATTTACGAATGCTTATTTGTTTAGTGTATGTAGCTATTTTGTATATAATTGGCAATTTTTTACATTTAAAAAAATATCATTTATCAAAATTATCTTAAAAAAACTTCTGTGGGGCCAGAAATAATAAAGATATAATGACGTCATAAATAATATTTAAAAATGCTTTTTAATCTCAAAATAACGAGCTATAAAACTATAAACATAAACACATAACAAGCTTAAAGCTGAGACACTGCTGTCTCAGTTCCACATCAACAGTTTGCGAGGGGCAGAAAGAGACAACCCGATGTTTAATAATACGCTTTGAACGAGACCGCGCTTTGATATGCTTAAGCAGGCTTGCCTTTTCTATTCTCCTACTCCTTTCCTCCTCCTCATATCTTTATCTCTAGTCTTCGTCGTACTTCTGTCTTCTTCTTGTTTTTCTTATATCTCCCTCTTTTCTCTTCTTAATACTACGTGTGGGATGTATATAAGGGTTCTAACAAGGACATGATAGTTGGAGTTTGGTTTTTACGGTATTAATAAATTGAACGGGTTTTAATAACGGGTACAAAAATAATACACAAACTGGAATTATAGTGTTAAAAACGTCATCATATTTTGATTACATATACATATATGTTTATACAATATAAATAAATATCGTGTGATATTTTAAATAAAGCTACGGAAATATTTTATGCTATAATTATCTCATACTAAGAAAATATAAGTTAAATAAATATCTAAAGATTATAAATAAAGTTTACTAAATTATATGTTACTTGTATATTTAAAAAAATAGTTACTTAAATATTTTTAGTATTATAGTTAGTTAGAAAAAATATATTATAATAAAGTAGTTGTAATTTTAACAGCGTAAATAAAATTATCTGTAGTAGATTTATTATAAGGTACAATATGTAGATGTAGATATTTTATTATTAAATTATCTTGGTATGTTAGTATAAAGGTAGTTATTATAATATGTCGAGTCTTACTCTGTATATTAATTAGCACATAATTATTTTTATTTAGTTATGAGATACATTAATGTAACTTAAGTTATTTAAGTGGCTTATCTTAAGTATTTATAAGTAGTTATAGTAGATATAAAGTAATTACAATATTCTTCCTCATTTTAAGTATTAAATAATTTACTAATCCATCAAAATATTGCAGGCTATTTTCCAGCGCATGAATATGTTCCTAAATTTGATTTCAATCCAATGGATTGTACCGATATTATCATCGGGACCGCGAGAGGGAACTACCACAGAGTCCTCGACTACTATACTAGGGATAGGTAATGGAATGTTGATATTATATCTTTGTAACTTTATTAGAACTGGAAGAGTAGTCAATAATAGATCAAGTGTTTACCAGGTGGTAAAACCAATGTGGCTCGACCGGGTAAGTACCGCCACACCTATTTCTAGCGTAAAATAGTTCTTGCGTTTCGGCGGAAGGGTGTGGTTACTGGCTCACTTATATATGAGGCGACCATCTTAGTGTAGCAACGCTTCTGTGATCGAGTACAGATAGAACCCCTGTTCCATATGAAGTTGTTTACAGATGTCCATGGGGGGCAGTAACCACTTATCATCAGGTGGACTGCATACTCATTTGCTATTTCATTCTTATAAAAAAATGTGTGTTGTCAACCCATTATTGTCCCACTGCTGCGCACGGGTATGGTTTCATAGTCAGATGTGCTTAGACCATAGTTCCTGCCCAAGTGTGAATTGATTGACAAATTTATGAATCTTTTTTAGGGAACTCTTAGGTGTGTAGAAATCTACAAATATGATTTTCTTCACCGTAAAATAATGATAACTAATTTAAGATATGCTCATAGTTTTAGACAAAGTAATAGAGCGTGCCTAGGATATCTACCTCAGACCCTTGACCGAGAGGACGACTTTTCACCATTAGGCTGTTCTTAAGCTTTGTAAGCATCATGTCCTTTTTCATTTGTCAATTGTAATATTTTTGTGAATTTCAGGTCAACACCTCGCGTAGACACGTTCTGGGGTGGTCACGATGATATCACTGCGTCTTCAGGTTTCGAGGAAAACGGAGTTACCACTATTATGTTTAGGAAGAAAATTAAGGTAATTTATCAATGGAATGCTCTCTATGACCCTACTTGTACAAATTGTCAATTACTTATTAGTTAGGCCTAAAACTCTCTCACTCTGAGAGAAGACTTGTGCCCAGCAGTAGGACAATAATGGGTTGACGATAGAATAAAAAAAATACTCTTAACACATTGAGGTTAAACAGAAATTTCACAAATTAATTTTTGTATTGTTCACATTATATATTTTTTGAAAGTTGATAAAACGACCATGTAGAGTAGATAAAATGAGCATGTATGTTTTGACCGGCTAATCGTAGAAGGTTAGGTTAGGAAGGTTAGGTAGAAGGGTGTGATTGCGACCATCTCAGTCTTCGGGAGTAGCAACGCATCTGTGATCAATTTTAGATAGAAACCCAATTCTATATAAAGTTGCTGACAGATATCCATAGATGGCAGTGACCACCTACCATCAGGTGAACCGCATGCTCGTTTGCATATATTAAACTTATCTTACTAAACTTATCTCATGAAACTGTTCTTCCAGGCCAAGGAGCCCACGGACCACTCGCTGGTGGACGACACGATGCACGTGATCTGGGCCCGCGGCCAGGAGTTCGGCCAGCTGGCCGGCAGCGGGTTCTACCGGCCCGACGAGATCAAGTATCACGGACACGGGATGCAGCGGGGCGTTATGGGGATTAACTTCTTTGGTAACTACACTACATTATTTAGAAAATAAATAATAACTTGTTCAGTTACATAGGTCATAAAAAGATGACGAGAAAAAAATATTTTTAAAAAAACGCTCTCTACACTCGTAGCCCCACACGAGGATTTTCTCCTGTGTCGTGGGTGGCATGGACATACAAAGACGAATACACAAGCACCCAGACCCAGAACAAAAATCTAAACTCATCATTCATATTTCTGTCTGGCCGGGAATCGAACCCGGGACCCACTGGGCGTTAGACCGGTATGGTGAAGAATCCGCCACGCGGGTCGTCAAACTTAACTTAAAAAAAGAACAACAACATAATAATAATTTGTTATTTTGTAACAACAGTGTAGTATTACTGTGTTTTGATTATAGGAGTTGTTAGCCTTACATGTGACATTTAGATTTTGTCCTCAGGAGTGTATTTGGAACCGACGTCTGGTCATATGTGTTCATTATTTTTTTTAAATACATTACATTTCAATTCCATTTCATCGCACAATACATTTCTTTTAAATATGCTCTATATTCTCTTTCAGGATTGACTCTATCTTTGTTTTGTATTTTTTTCATAATCAATTTATTGACTAAGTCCTAACTAATTTTTTTTTGGACTATCTTAATATCCTAATTGTAATGTAGTAAACCACTAGAAATAAAGAAGTGTCTATTCGAAACTTTATTTCAAACTAATTTTTAGTTACAGATAAAATAGGTGTCTGTCAAGGAGCTACTTTAGTTCCAATATTTTTATCTATTGACGCAAGTGATTATTCGATCATTACTAATACAGAAAATCATTTCAATTTTTTGAATTTACAGATGAAGAGAAAACCACAGCTACTGGTGGCATTCAATCACTAGAAAACGACAAATGCGGTGCTCAGTGGAAGATTCCAGCAGATTGCAACATGGCAAACAACACGTGTGACTATGTTGCGTCCTGGGAGTACCTCGGCTTGAAGAGGGGGAAGGACATGGTGAAGTTCACTATCAAGACCAAGCAGAGCAAGCTTTGGACTGGCATCGGGTTTAGCAATGACAGGAAGATGGTGAGTTGCTTTGATTATTAAATGAATTAATAACATAATGATTGGAATCAATGTACACTAATTGAAAAGAATAAAGTATAAAGATTTTTTTTTCGAATTTTTAGTGTTTTATAAGAATATTATATCTAAGACAAAAATGGTTGTTTAGAGGTTTAAAGAGCATTTTGAAGCTCTAAGTTTCTAGTTTTAACATTTTTTTAGCAATAAATTCAAAGTTACGTGTTTCGCGTAATTTGCAAAGCAAAGAAGTAGCATGAGCAAAAAAAAATGCAATTGCTTTTTTATGTTTAAAATTTTTTAGACTTATCTATGGCTAAAATGGAGAAAAATATTTTTTGAGCTTTTTTTCAACCTTATCTGCAAATGATGTTAATATTTGAAAGTAGTTATTGTGTTTTTAAAGGCTTTCAAAATTTCAAACAATTTTGATTTTCTTACCCGAAGCGTACCCCATCGAATCTTACATCCATTAAAGTCTTAATCTTGTATTTTTTTCTATCCACAGTCCCAAACCGATGCAATCGTGGGCTGGATGGACCCTCGAACCAACCGACCTTTCGTAATGGACACCTGGGTCAGTGGGTATTCCGCCCCAAGACTCGACAGCCATCAGAACGTAGAGAAGCTGTCTGGAAGCTTGGTGGATGGAATCACCACTCTCAGCTTTGTTAGGAAGAGGAACACTGGGGATACGAAGGTACGTTCATACTTTCCACAGATGGTAGAATCAGTGTAGTTCGACTGGGGAAGTACCACCGCTAAACCTATTTCTAACGTTAAGCAGTTCTTGCGTTTCGGTGGAAGGGTGTGGTTGCCGGCTCACTTATGTATGAGACGACCATCTCAGTCCTCGGAGTAGTAGACTATGATACTCAGGAGTAGTGCTGTGTTTATGGTCGACCTATTAAGAGTCTCATGGGTTTGATTATTATACTGATTAAAAACAGATGTTCATAGGCGGATGTGACCTTTTCGTGTTATACTGATTTTTTTAGTTCTAAGATATAGCTATTTATCATCAGGTAGCATGCATCCTTATTTGCTACTTTAATTTCTAGCTTTAAAATGCGTGCACTTGTACCATTAGGTGGACTGCATGCTCGCTTGCTTATTAAATTCTAGTTCTATAAATTGGCTATTTACTATCAAGTGGGCTGCATTAGTTTGCTGGTCCTCAAGTGTAACAACGCATTTTGGCCAACCTTAGTTAATCAGTCTTAACTAAGGTTGGCCAAAAATGCTTTGTCTATCTAGGGTTGTTTATCTAGGGTTAATTTATAAAGAATCCAAAAATAACAGTGGTCACTTATCCTCTGGTAGACTGCTTACTTATATGCTACTCTATGTTATTTTGATGTGAACCATCTATAGACGAACGTAAAACTGATTGTTCACGTGGCGAACGCCACACAATATTTATTTTAGCGCCATCTGTTATACATTGTCGGAACTATTAAGTATGGAACAAATCTAAGCGGCCTGCGGTGTTAGTTCGACTTAGTGCGGGATACTGTTTATAGATGACGTTATTTTCATTATGCTATATACTTAATTTCCGTTGCAGTCTTGTCTTTTATGCATATTACTTGTACGAACACGATGTTTTACATCTGCCAGGTGTTTCGTGACGGCTATGTTTTTAATTTCTATTTCTAATAATAAGGTTTATGTTTTCCAGGACATAGCGTTCACAGACACTGGGTGTTTCTACCTGATGTTCGTGACAGCGGGCGGCGGGTTCGACCCCGTCAACAAGCGGATGAACAAACATCAGCAAGTCCCCTACGTCACGGACGAACGGATCTGCATCAAGCCATGCGGCCCTGGTACCGTGACACACTGATTTTTCTCTATTTTGTGGTTTTGGGGAGGTACCGCTGTCACACCTATTTGTAATCACCTATTTGTAAGCAGTGGAAGGGTGGTTATTTTCACTTTATATGAGGTGACAATTTTAGTCCACGGTTTTTTGGAAGCGGTAACGCATCTGTAACCGACTTCAGATAGAACCCGTGTTCCATATTAACTTTAGATGTCCATGGGTGGTGACCACTTATCATCAAGTGGATTGCAAGCTTGTTTGTTACTGCAGTCTTATAAAAAATGTTTTATCCTAAGTTTTCAGTATTTGCTTAAGCGTCATCATATAATAATTTGTGTGTGGAAACACGCAAATTAATTGATCGTCTGTCATTTGGTACTGCTATATTATATTAAAAATATAACTCGATCATCGATTAAGTGTAATTATTTTATTGGTACTTATGATACGCGGTTTTAATTACTTTACCACCGAAACATCGACTCAGTTACATGGAACATCATCCTGATTTATTTTAATTAACCAGATTTTATTTACAGATATATTCATAAATTACACTAAAACATATAATAAACACTATTCTTAAATATTAATAAACAATTGTATTTCCCACCCAGTAGTTTCCCAGTTTTATATATAGTTATATACATTTTTAAACTTTACTTTAGTACCAGTCTTTATAATTCTGCTTTCAGAGCCAACTGAAGAAGAAGTAACCACAGAAGAGGTAATCCCAGGATCGACGGCGTACACCATGTATATCCGTATAACTGGACTGGCTGATAGCTTCAAGCCTCCTGCAGCGGGCAGCAAGGAGTACGAGGAACTCAGCGAGCAAGTCGTGGCTAGCCTGGGGTCTGAGCTGGGTAGGACTAAGGGCTTCCAGGCTGTCGCTGTTAATGGATTTTTGCAGTGAGTTTGCAGTTCATTCATCTGAATTTTCTTTTATTCCTTCATTCATACATTAATTAAGTAATTTATTTATTGAATTAGTCAATTATTCATTCTTTTCTTCATTTAAACGTCCAGTAAATAATTCGTTGATTGAATCAGTCACTTATTCATTATTTCATTCATTCATTCGTTTTCATTTATTCTTCATTATCTTTATAAATTGTACAAATTTACCACATAGTAGATTAAAAAGTTTAATTGGAGAGGTACCATCGTCACATCTATATCTAAAGTGAAGCAATTGTCAGTTTTGACGGAAGAGTGTGGTTGGATTACATTACACAGGTAGGTACATACATTGCGTGAACATACATATGGATAAAAATGTATGAATTCTGCGATAATATAAGTTTAAAAACATTTATTGCTTGTTAGTAATTGTAACTGGAATAAATATATTTTTCCAGGAACGAAACCAAAGCAATAATAGCGGAATTAACGTTAAAGTCAATCGACTCGAACCTCATAGAGGGCTCCAGCGCGCGGTCGTTGGACAGCGGCGTCTCGCTCGCTCCCAACGCGACGGACGAGGACAGCGACAGCGACAAGTGGGAGCGGGCGGTGAGGGACGTGCTGGCGGCGGGGAGAGTGGGAAACCTGAATGTTGATCCGGAGTTTTTGGTGTTTGAGCCGCAGAGCTGTAAGTATGCGTATTTCTAACTAATTTGTATTTGTATTATTTATAACTATTTTTTTTCTTGAAAATTGATAAAGAAATTTGAGGAATTTCTACAGATAAAATTAAATTTGGAGCTTATTTTTGCAGTATCAAAAGTTATGATAATTAACAAATAAGATTTGCTTTTTTTTTGTGTTTTTTTCATTTAATTTACATCCAATTGGATTGTAAAATATTGTTAAAAATTAAAGTAAATTATTTAAACATATAAACTGCCATTATAAAGTGAAATTTTAAGAGTTATTGTGATTTGAAACTTGATGAAATGAAAATACGTTACAAATGCAGTTGTCAGCGCTACAGCTAGGTGGCGTTGTATTTCTTTCTGAATCGTCTAAACGGTTTTACTTCGTAGCTTATAAATAAGGGCTTAAGTTTGTTATATGTATATATGAAATCAGATGTCCTATTATAAGTTGCAGTAAATATTTAATTGGTATTTCGTACTAGTAACATCGTTAAAAATATTAAAGCAAAAAAATTGATTATTCAAGTTGAACTTTGTGGTTCTTACGATAGGCATGCATTTAATTTAAAGATTAAATGAGGTTTTTTATCAAAATAGTTGAGTAAAAGTATTACAATACTTATATTTTTAGATTGGTTTAGTTACTAATAATAACTAACTAGCCAGGTGGTAGAACTAATGTAGTTCGACCGGGGAGGTACCATCGTCAAGTCAATTTCTAGCGTGAAGCAATTTTTGCGCGATGTGGAAGGGTGTGGTTGTTGGATCACTTTTATATGAGGCGAGATCTTAGTCCTCGGGAGTAGCAATGCATTTGTGGTCGACTTCAGATAGAAACTCTGTTCTATATGAAGTTGCTTACAAATGTCCATGGGCGGCAGTAATCACTTATAACGAGCAAGCAGCCCACCTGATGGAGGTGGGCTGCTTGCTCGTTTGCTGTTTCATACTTATAAAAAAAAACTAACAAATATTTATATGCTGAAAAATGTCATATATGAATATTAAGCTTCATTGCTGCCGTATGTGTGTGCCATACACAATCTTACAATATTTTGTAATCTGTACTAGTCCAGCGAGTACGTAACATTATATGTAAATTGTTATGATATTTCCAGTGGTGTCCGCCCGTCCCCCGGAGGCCCCGACCCCGCCGGCGCTGTGGGCGGCGTCGGGGCGGCTGTGGGTGGCGGCGGGCTGCGTGTGCGCGCTGCTGGCGCTGGCCGCGCTGCAGGCCGCCTGCACGCTCGCCGCCGCGCGCACGCGCGCCCGCAAGGTAGGCGTCCATCCGCGTCCACCGGTCCCGTGCCGGCCCTCCACGGTTCCGTTTGCGCGCTCTTTGCCACGAACGTGCAACGTGTGGAATGAGCTTCCTCCTGAAGCCCTTCCGGAATGCTATGACGTGGGGCTCTTCGAGAGAGTGCGAAAGGAGCTCTCCTTCGAAGCCGACGATGCATCGGTGACTCCTCTGACGTTGCAAATGTCCGTAGGCGACGGTGACTTCTTTCTATCGGGTGACCCGTCCGCCTTATCGTTAGGTACATAAAAAAATACCGTGTCCCTTATTACTGGCACTCACTGGACTACACTCATCGTTAACAATAACCATGCCACAAAAGGGGCAGGAGAGGAAGGAAATCTTTTACCTCCACTATCCATAACCTCGCCTAGCAGAAGAGTCGTCGCCTAGGTAGGAATTGGGTAAGAAGCAATAGGAAAAGTCCATCGGCCCCTTTAAAATTCACTAAACATTAGTCCACCGCAAATGATTCCAATTTCCTGCTAAAAGCTAGAAAATGACTGAATAATCTTTGTTTGCAAAAACGAGGACTTTTCCAAAAAATAATCCAATCTCATAAACCTACTCCTAGATACTAAATTTTAGATATGTGAACTACTTCCACTCATTCATCAGCCTTTACTAATAAATAGGCTTTCTTGAAAAAGAAATTCATGTTAGAGCAGTAATGACAATATACTTGCATCTTATATATTTTTCAAATATTTGTTTGTATGTTAGATCAGTAATGACAATATACTTGCATCTTATATATTTTTTGAGTATTTGTCTATATTTTGTTTCAAAGGTTCTGTGATGGACAAACAGATTACAAGGAATCGGTAAAAAAATCCTTATTTACCTTTTAGATATGTAACCCTAGAAATAAATAAAATAGAATAAAGAAATAATAAAAATTAAAATATGTATTAACAATTTTCTTCAATTTGTACAGTCTGTTAATACAAGCCTCTGTCGAGACTACATATACAGTGTATAAGTATTTATGATTTCCAGGAACAGCTAATCCCAAACAACGCATGGAAGGACTACACGACAGCGAACACCAACTATGCTTTCGAGCCATTCGAAAACGACGACAAGTACACCAACACCGCGTCCACCAGGCCTCCCACCAGGCCCACCAGCCCTCCGCCGCCGAGGCCCACGTCTGCACACAAGATGGACAAGATGGACCATCACAAGATGGCGGACCAGTACAAAATGGCGGACCACCACAAAATGGCGGATCATCACAAAATGTCGGATCAATACAAAATGGCGGATCATCACAAGATGGAGCATAAGGAAAGAACGCCCAGAGCCAACGGACATCGGAACGGAAGCAAAACGCCTACAAATGGGAGTGCCAAGCGGTACCCGAACAGTGCCGCGCAGTACTACCACGAGACCCGCTCGCTGCAGCGGCCGCGGGGACAACACTATGGGTGAGTTGCATACTTAAACATAAACACTTTCTACGCCCATAGCCCTACAGTAGGATTTTCTCCTGTGTCGTGGGTGCCATGGACACACAAAGACGAATACAGAAACTCCCAGACACAGAATTCACATCACTCATATATTTTCTTGAAGTTATCTATGATCCCCCAGATGATTATGTCTCAGGTCCAAGAACACCAATGAGTCGCCTTTGTTCATCTAGGTCATATCACCTGGGTGATCAAAGTGGAATACACCTTACTGCTGTAACATATAAAATATTGAAGTAATAAAGAATGGGGATCAGTGGCCACTGTCAAATACAACAACAAATACGCATACTATCATCTCCAAATTAAATTAGTCTTAAGTGAGATTCACGACAGAAAATTAATTTAAATTTAAAAAAAACAGGGTCCGAACCCAAAGCCCTCTAAAATCTGTATGAAATGACACAAAATATAAAAACTGTCGAATAAATAAGTTCTATTATTCTACTTTTTTGATAATAACATTTTTTATTATTAGATTGAAGTAGCAAACGAGCATGCAGTCCACCTGATGGTAAGCGGTTACTGCCGCCCATG
>DWNE01000764.1:0-25831 GCA_018249875.1 Cecropterus toxeus | reverse complement strand
TTCAGTAGATCCAAAGATTAGCCCCGTCAAACTTACAAACTTACAAACTTTACCTCTTTATAATATTAGTATAGATAAGGAAATGATATCTCTACCTCGTGTCTTGTGTTAAAATATAGCCGTTATTTCATTAAAATGCATCTACTTTTTAAAGAGTTATTAATTTAAAATTATGTTACATTTTTCTAAGCGCAGGCGAAACCACGAGGTACATTTAGTATAAAATAAATTGTTTGACGAAATGTACCTTACAAATAAAAACATGCCAAAAGTTTTAATCTACAAATTATCTCATCCACCATAAACCTGATAAGCCATAATTAAACCTGTCGGATTCGGCGAATGATTGGCATCGACGATACGATCACGCTGGGCGAGGAAATAGAAAAACTTCCGAAGTTCGTCCTAAAAAAAATTTGGACGAAAAGTATTCCGACAAAAAAATTAAGATGTTCCTTTCCGAATGTCGGGCTAGTCCGTCTATCATGTCACCCGCTATACTGATATTTGACAACGTTATTGGGCGGGTAATTGAATTTTGACAAGCTTTTATACTAATAGGAATCTCTTTATTGGGATTTTTCGGGCGACGCGAATTTTTAATGGTTAGATACTAGTGGCGTGGTGGGCGGAAATTCGAAGTGAGTATCGGCCATTACTTCAATTATGCTGTGCTGCGCGCTGTTAATTACTGTTTGATACTGGAAAAATTCATCAGAATAATTGGATCTTCGTTTTGCACAGGTACAGAAAGTTTTCCAATGTGGATTTTTAAAGACAAAGCTATGAGTTTGGATAGCGGATTTTATTATTGTTAGTATAGTACGGTATGATACGGCCTTTGTATGGTCCTTCGTACCGGATCATATTGTGTATGTATTAAAAACTGATTGATTTTATAACTACACATAAATATTAACTCAAACAACATAAAACTTTAACTCACTTCACTTCATCCAAAAATCTTGCTTCTTTCGGTTTATCTGTTAGTTTTTAAGCGGGTAAAGCTTAAACAAAGGCTGTATAAAGCTCAAGGTAGCGTTACGGGCGAAGTTAGTCGAAGCATTATGGCCGAAGTTGGCCGAAGCATAAAACGGCTACTAACTTCGTGGAGATTTTAAGTGCAGCTGAATTGTTGATTGCCTAGTTTGCTGGAGTTGGTTTTACGGTGGGCGATGTGTTATTAATTAACGTATAAGGTAGCCCAGAAATATTACACATTTTGAATATTTGGGGGCAATATAAAAATGTGTAATACTCCTGACCTGATATATAATAAAGTGAATATATTTTTACACGAGTGTGTCAAAAGAAGGGTAATGTTTTTCGAGCGTATGTACCATACATACCTAATGGTTTTTATGTATGTTCATTCCTTTGGCACGCGCTACAGCTCAAACGGCTTGACGGACTGTGACATATCATTAAAATCGTCTTAGTTTGGAAACTGACATAGGCTATATTCTTTTGGAAAATGGCAGAAAAAGAGCATGGGGGTTTTCCCCATCAAAAATCACAACAATATGAGTCTCAAATGGCCGTATGGTCTGACTAGTTACGACTAGTCTTACTATTTATCATGAAATAAATATTACAGGCAGTCATAAGTCTTCAAAAATTATGCATAAACAAAATGCAAAAAAAGGAAGGCTTTCTTAAAAAAAGCTTTACCGATGCCACTGATGTAGTAAATATTTACGATGATGGTTTTAATTTTCAAAAGAACAGTTTCTTATATTCTTCTTTGAGGACCCGCGTGGCCGAGCGGTTACGATACCGATCTAATGCGCAGTGGGTCCCGGGTTCGATTCCCGGCCAGACAGGCATCTGAATGATGAGTTTAGATTACTGTTCTGGGTCTGGGTGTTTGTGTATTCGTCTTTGTGTGTCCATGTCACCCACGACACAGGAGAAAATCCTATTGTGGGGCTATGAGTGTAGAAAGCGTCTATTATGAAATGCTTGACGATGATACGAGTAGTCTTTCTTTATTTCGTTTGAGGTTGTTGTCTCGTCCAGTAGTAGGGAAAGATTTTTTTAACATTCTGTATAAGCTTGCTGACATTTATTTATTACTGATTGTTTACGATTTCTAACATTTCAGAATATTTTTCTACACTGCATTCGCTTTCTATGTCAAGTATAAACGTACAGTTTGTTTTTAGAAAATGTTCTAGGGGCTAAAATAAAATAAAAAAACAAAGTTCTAAAACTGTACGAAATTCAAATTCATATAAAGCTACGGACAGACAGACGTAAATCCCGCTCGGGACGCGATTTGCATGCAGTCAAAATTTTTAGTCTTAAATGTGGCAACGTCGTTTTACGAATGTGAATATTTTTATTCCCTTTTTATCCAACTAATCTTTATACATCCCTCTGTACATTTTTGAAATAACGAAGAAAAACATATTTTTCGGAATTATTCTGAATCATTTTTTGTCCAATTTTGTCCAAGGATATTCTTCTCTTAGAATTTGATTAAAGTTAATGATCATCTTCATTTCATCTCACGACATCTATTTTGCTCTGATACTACTCGTATATCGTAAAACCCTTTATCAAAATTAATTGAATATATCCCAAATGTATACAAAAATGTTTGCACATTGTTTTCTTTATGCTTTAATTGTGTATTTGCAATCTAATTTGTGATTTAAGACTTTATTTCTCTTAAGAATTACAATTCACTTACAGAGAAACTTAAGAAAAATCTGGTGCTCGGTTCATAAAATGGCAGGCGAAAGCAATGTGAAATTTTCGAAATAATTTATACTGAAATCTTTGTTTAGCGATATTTTTGTAGATAAAAATTATATTTAAAGCAGCTGCACACTCCGGTTCAGAAACACATAAACGTCTTGTGGCGGTTGTCTTGTGCAGTTTCCACGCTAGCTGTAGCCGCAAGTTGTAAAAACATACGTGCAACGTGTAGTCGACTGCTGTGGGAAGTCATGTGGTAACGGGAGTGTGTTGATACCATAACGTGGTTTGGAATACTTAAGAAACTAATTTTTAAGTTACCCTTTGCTATTGCAATGGTATTCACGCTATTCTAATAATATTGAAATTTGTGAGATAAATTTAAAAGTCGATCAATATATGCTTGAGTTGAAATGTTAAGTGTGTTTTTCTTAAGGGAATAACAGGTAATAAGCGGTTAACAGTGTGATAACCACATCATTGGAACCAGCAAATATACAAACAGAGTTTGATACTGTTGTAACAAGGCAAAAAATTGTGACACGGTAGTTTCTTTGAAGTTGTAAACAAGAAGCACTTACGTTTTTTTGTGGCTACTGCCGCCCATAGACATCTGTAAAAACCCTTAGATAAGATTAAGACTTACCTGAGACGGGCCGCAGATGCGTTGCTCCTCTTTAGGACTAAGTTATAATGTCTCGGATAAGTAAGTCCCTTACTACATCCTTCAAACTGAAATATAGAAGCGCTTAACACTGTTCTTATTTGCTAGAAGTAGATGTGGTGGTGGTGCTCCTGGGTTCGAACGACAAAAGTTCACCACTTTCAAAATATGTTGATTTGATGATTAATAACATAATCTGACAGCAAGTTTATTGTTCCAGTGATGAATAAAAGCCTGTCTTTATAATTGGAGGCTTGAATTACCACGTTTCTCCGCCCTAGATGCAAGTAAATCAAAAGATAATTTATCTCTGTACGTAAATGACAAGTCCGTTACGGAAATTGGGGTCGATCGAGCCTTTTAAGGCTTTTTTCGAGTCATTAGCGGATGTACCAATCGAAATTGAAGCGATGGATGATTGACATGCTCTCGATGTATATCGGAAATGCCTTAAGAGAAATCGCACGGTAATTTCAATATTTTTACATCGAGTTTGAATTAATATTCACTCTCAAAAAACATTTGTATTACTTTAGGTCGCTGATTTTTATGCTTCTAAAACAGCTATTGATTGTTATTATTATAAATAGTTACATCGCGTCGGTAGCCAAATAAGCTTCAAGACATACTTATACGAGGTGTTACAACTTAGTTATCAAGGGCACCAACATCTAAGGCAAATTTTAGTTAAGAATCTTATCTAAAATTACTAATGAGCGGCAGTGATGTTCCATTCTATAGTTCCATATTATAAGTCAGATAAGTTGAATGTCCCTTACCGTGTGGTAAGATTATATTGTTCTGATGTGAGATAATACTTATCTGATATCAGAACAGAGCACAGCATTGCATAACACTGCTATTATTGAGCAGAAATAGGTGTGGCGGTAGCGCTTTCGGAGTCGAACCACAAAGAATTTGACCACCTGTCAAACTGGTTAAACATTACCGACGAATTGCTAACCAAAAATCAGCAGTCAGGCAAATATCAGCAGTGTTATGCAATGATGTGTTCTGATATAAAAAGTTGATATAAATACGCGACTAATAATATATGAAAGTAACACACGAGCATGCAGACTACACTGAACCTGTAGATGTTTCACATCAATAATAGTTCTGACATTTGTATATAATAAAGTAAATAAAATCTTAAATATATATCTACTCATTAACCTAAATGTTAAAATTAATTGACATCTTGCAAAATCTAACATATGATGAGACTGTATTACTTATTTCTGCTGTATAATCTGATTGTATACTCTCTTACATACTCGTATATACATACACACGCATACACACACACACACATTAATCAGATCACAGTTATGCTGAACACATACTGTTACTCATTCATATAATTTACTAAGCACATTTTGTAAAAATTTAATGTAACAAACCTAATTTTTTACTATTAATATATGTATGTAGTTTACTAAGTCTATTGTAAAGTATTACGAGGTGGGCGTAAATAGTAGCGACACAGTTCCACACTATTGCTGCTATTAACGAACATTAAAATTGTAAATCTGTTTTGTTTGATAAATAAATCTTTTAAATTTCACTCTGATATTCCAGGTATAATCACGTATAAAGTTCCCAGAACCTTTTATTTCACATTTCAAGTCCATCGACAGCGTGCATTACAACACGCTGTGACCGAATTTCGTTTCAACGAAAGGTCAATTCAATTCTACGGCACCTGAACTGATACGATGGTTATCTGCGATGCTCGCCGGCTTTCACTGAAACGTATTACGGATTTATTAAATGGATTGGCCGCTCGTATTTATGAAGCTAGTGCAGTGATACCTGGACTAAATGGTATTAGACTGACTTAGGGTTTAAGGTTCTATCCCCGGCTAAACATATTGAATTTAGATTTATGAACTCAATTCGGACATTTGTTTACACGTGATTTAAATGTGTGTTTAAAGTTTAAATGTTAATGTTTGAAAGTGTTAAAAGCTTATATGAAATATACTAAACATCACTCATAAAATAATTGTTCTATAATGATATTTTTGTATAGTAAATCTTTTTTATTAGCTTTTAAATAGCTGCAAAAATAATATATAGTTTTAACATGACTTCATTCATCCAAATACTCTTTGTCTATATCCAATAGTGTGCGCTTGAAGTCTATTCGAATAAATCTCATAAATTTCAAACAAAATTGAACATTCCCAATTTTACTCTACGTATGGTAAAGTGGAAATGAAAGCTTTTTAAGGTGTATAAAAAATCCGATATTTCTAAATTTAAAACTTAGTTCATTTTACTGTCAAACTATTTTAGATTTTTTGATTAATATTTCTTTATTAATATTTTCAAAAAGACTTTACGTATGGAATTTGAAAATATTTGTCAAGATTTTTTAAAACGATACCTATTTTCAACAATGAACAATGAGTTCAGCGTGAAGACTGAGCCGCTCAGACATCGAAGATAGCTATAGTCAATAGTGAATCATAAGAAAGCCTTTGAGTTTCCAGTAGAAATGTGCGAAGTTTGCAAAAAAAAGACGCTATGACAATGTTTCAATTATGTCGGTCCTGATACTTTGCTTGTATTCGTAGATTTAAACTATAGATAGATCTGGTGACATACAAACAGACAGACAAACGGATATACGGACATCGGAGTCTTAGTAAGAGGGTCCCGTTTTTACCGAACCGTTTTTATGGAACCCTAAAAAACAAATCTAACGTACTAGAGCTAAGCTTAGTAAAGAAACTAATTCTAATTAAATTAAATTAAACTTATATTGAATTATTTTAAACATCTCTGTTAGAGGGCACCCTAAATCACCATCGGCAGCAGTACACCTGTCAATCCGACCAATCCAATTCAACCAAACATCGAAACGTGTTATTCGCATTAACGCCAACACAATCAACAGTCATTATAACGAATGATTCAGAAATAATCAGAAATACGAACGTGAGAAACAAAGTCAGAAATAAGGGAATAATGGCGCGCAATCTTACGTCCATATTTTGACGAGTCTCAGAAATAATATTCAGCGGAGCGTTTCAGGGGAAGACAGGGTGATTCATAACGATCCCGGCCGTCATCTCGACGTGACCGAGGCCTCCGCTCCATTGTTGTTCCTTAATGAGAGCTGAATCTGTTTTGGTGAAGGTTTCACCCTTTGTTTTTATTACTTACAAGGCCGACTTTTCTTGTGTTCTTGTGTTTAGGGCATATTGTTTAGTGGACTGCCGGATGTGATATTAATTTTGTATGTTTATGAAAAAGTAGCGTTTGTACGCTAAAAGTTGAGGTAATTAGTGTTAATCGTTACGGGTGTGCTTTAATTTGAACTAATTAATTATTCGTTTCGAATAGAATATTAATAGCTGATTCGACACTCGAATCGAATAATTTGAATTTTCGAATTATTAAAAAGTTGGTAAATAATTTAAAACTTTCGAATAATTCTTTTTTTTTTTAATTATTCTCGGATAATTTATTACTCAAAAAAATTCGGGTGTTTTCTCTATTAGCATGAATCAGGGGAAGTCCACTGACTCTACCAGAGAATATACTCACGGTCATGCGCGTAGATATTTTATTTAACCAGTGAAAGAGATTTCTACTGGTTGAGCAGTAACGTTAAAATGGAAGCAATGAAAAATCCAGTCATATTTCAATGATTCGCGAATTTTCTAATTATTCAAAAATTTTCGAATTATTTGATTCTTTGGAATTATTCTTCGAATTTCGAATCAAGATTCGAATCGTATCGAACGATATTCGCACTATTAATCATATAAAACTTGCCTGAAGACTTAAAGTATCTTCTTTTTCATAAAAACAAGGTCTTGCACTTCTAGGGGTTTAGTATGTTTATACATAAAAAAAACCAATCTTGATTTTAGAAGTATTTTAATATTCTTATTTCATATTTAAATTTTCTTTATTTAAATTTTCAGTGGTTTGACTGGGATAACCTAACAGACGTAAGCAGTTATTTTCAAATTTATCATGTAGATAATGGAAATACGAGTATGGTTAATACGGTATTGAAACTAATGCCAGCAATTTAATATAGCGGGCTTAGCTACACGATCATACAGACAAACATTATATTAGAATCCCACATGGGTTGCCCACAAAGTCCGGCTGAGATTAGACCTTTTTTTTCTATTCCCAGAGCATTGTTATAATTACTTCATCTTAGAACAAAGTGCGCCCCCGCCCTGATTTAACACCACCTCAGTAATTAACGAGATTCTCTTCTTTTTAGATGTTATTAAATCTACAAAATTAGACCGTATATCAAATTATTTCAATTAGAACACAGTAGGTACTCCAATGTGTTTAATTTCAATTAATTTAACGTAAACATTTTCATTATTTCGGGGAAACCCGACGAATGAGACGAAGGAAAATAACGTAATTATATGATGGGATCTTTTGAAGAGACTAATAATAAGATCTTGATAAAATTGCGAGGTTATATCATCTTAATTCTTAAAGGTTACTTATGTTTGGTAGCACTTATCAACCTTAAAGAGAGCAACATACATGTACTCGACTTTACGAAAGATATCAATGGATTAAAAGAGAGGTCTATTTGCAGTAATGCCAACAAACCATCAAGTGCACTGCATGCTCAATTACGCGTAAAAAACTTCATAGGGGATTTAACTTAGCCACCGTACGATTAGTGTGATTCAAGTAGTTCAGAATTTAATCCCCAGATAGAAATCTAAAATCTAATAAATCTCGCCCACTCAAAGCTTAAAGAGGTTTATATTTAACCAGAGCTTTACCTCCAACCATTTTCTATTTTAATTTAATACCATTTAAAGCGTAGTTTCAAAGGTGACCGACGGAAAGCTAATACTGGTATAAATGCAGAATGTGCTTCTGAAACCGCAACTCAAATTCAAACGTGGTCTGTGACGTCAGCACCGTTCACCCCTTACGTACGAAGCGTGGGGTGGAATTTTACAAACATACTAGCTCATTCGCGCGACTTCGTTTCCGTGGCGTTTTTATTTATGACTAGCAGTTGCAGACCCATGCTCACTTCGTTGGACATTAAAAAAAATGTCCTTATGTTTGTTCACGGAGCTTGCTTAAAAATTGGCAAACTGTCATACAAACTTTTGATCCCTATTTAAACCCCCTTAGAGGTTGAATTTCTAAAAAATAATTTCTTATAGCTTACTTACACCATGAAAGGAACCCTTGTACCAAATTTAAGGGTTCTAGGTACACTAGTTTCGGCTATGCATTGATATATAAGTCAGTGAGTGACCCGCGTGGCGGTCATCATACCGGTCTGACTCGCAGTGGGCTCCGGGTTCGATCCCCGGCTAAACAGACATCTAAATGATGAGTTTAGATTATGTTCTGGGTCTGGGTATTTGTGTATTCGTCTTTGTGTGTCCGTGGTACTCACGATACAGGAGAAAATTCACTAGAATTATCCGTATATATATTATTCAGTTACCATCCACACTAAGACGGTGTGGATAGTGATGTAATTTTAAAAAATGCGCCTATAATTTGAGGAAAAATACGACTTTTTTGATTATCTGATCAATATAGATATCAAATGAGAGCTTTAAAATAAACCATTCTAAAAATATGTATTTCAATACTATAACTTGACTATTTCATATAAACTCATACAAAATGTTAATTATATTATATATAATTATATATATACATGTCATCAGCATTGTTTTGAGAAAAGGTATTTAACTTACTTTTATATAAATACTTAAACTTAACGATAATCATCGTCGCTTATGGGCATTTGTGACACCAGAGGGGACGCCAATGCATCGCCGGCTTTGAAGAATAGCTCATTTCGCACCTTTTCAAGAACCTTATACCATAACGCTCCGAGAAAACATCAGAAGGAATATTAGTACTGTCTATAAAATGTGTGTTTTATTAGTTACAAAAACAGGAGCTTGAGTCCTATTGCGATATCATAAATGTTGAGAGCATCACACTATAAGAGTATTCCTTCCCCATATATTAACCGTTAAATCAGTTGAACGTTGCAAGTTTTCACGTTCGCCGGTTATTGCATATGCGTCGAACGTCATATGCGGTATAAAGCATGCACGTATGCTGCGACGGGCAAGTCACGTATCGAAGTTTTCGATTTGAAAGTATACCAGAATCACAAGAATTCTTACATTTTCTAAAGGAATGCATGCATAAAGCTTGAGAGATGATGTTTTGAATATTACAAAAGTGAGCTGGAAATTTCTTTACTCTTGTATGTACTTATTAGCTGTGCCCCACGCTGTCACCCGATTTAACATAATAAAGAACAAACAAACATACCGTGACGTCATATAGCCTATAGTCTTTCGCGATAAAAATAAATAATATTAATACAAAAATATTTTTTCGATTCGAACCGATTTCGTTTCTGAGATTAGCGTGTTCAACCGAAGAAACTCTTCAGTTTTTCAAGATATACGCGAAACGACCTGACGTGACGTGATATGATAGGATATGAAGTATAGATATATCTCGTTTATTAACCGTGCTCCTACTACTTTTGCTAACAATAGCTATATCTTACTAGTATTATAAATGTGAAAGTTTGTGAGAATGTATGTGGGTTTGTCACTCTTTCAATAACTACACGTCGGATTTCGCTGGACTTTGGTACACATATAGTTTATGTACTGGAATAATACATAGGATACACATTATAGTGATTAACGTGGCCAAAGCGAGCATATTCAATGTACATAGTTGTACAAATTAACAGAAATCTAAAATAATATTATATGGTTGATCGAATAAAAAATGTCATACAAAAATTGTTTTTCTACTTAACAGTCGCTTATATGTCATGTCTGTCAAGATACTTAGAATTTTTTATTACAGCATCATAAATATATATAGCAACATAATAAAAAGCGAAATTTGCATTTTGTGAAATAACAAAATTATGATCATATTTTGGGGAATTTCTTAAAAGTCTCAGTTTTTAAAACGACGTAAATTGTATGGTTGTCTTTTTCAAGCACGTAATTATTACATTTAGTTCGGCAAGCGATAGATTATGTAATTAAGGACAACGCGTATTTGTATTTTACGTATTTGTATTACAATGTATTTAAGCTAAATTTCCAAAATATTGAGTTTGGTCCCTATTCTCAGAGTGGAATATTAAAACGCACCTCTAATATACATAGCCCAGGTAGGCATAATTATAATTTGCCGGAACGTTTCGCCACGGCCCGGAACGGATGATTGTACCACTTACAGCGATATCCGGGGTAACGGCCAATAAAACCACGTGGCTCCGAATGTCATCGTAATCTTTACAGCCACCGTCAAACGGCGCGCGACGTAAAAATCTAGTTATGGGTACTTATGGCGTTATAAATGGGTTTACATTAACAAATAGGCATCGCAGTTGCAATGTTTTAATCGTAGCGATTTTTTGAAGCGATAACGTCTTATTAATAGAAAAAAGAAACACGTTTCGCCTGAGCGCGGAAAAAATATTTGATTTAACGAGTGTTAATTGAATGTTAATTGATTAAAAAAATATAATTTTCAATAAAATCCTTCTTTGTACTATACAAAATAATGATAATTCAGCGATAATAATTCAATTATTTTCATAGAAGTATGCTATTATTCATCAACGTTCTATAATATCTGTGTATAGTTATATTGAATTAAAATAAAATTTCGTAAATAGCATATAATTTTATTTTTTAAAGGAATTTTATATAAAAAACCAAAACTTCTGTGAGGATTTTTTTAAACAATATGGGTTTATTAAAAATAAAAAATAAATCCTGTTAACCACAATATTGTAAAGCTGGTTATTTATCATTCTTCCGGCGAGGTGCTAGAACGGAAATGACAACTTTATCACGCCCGCCCTTCCACTGCAATGTCCAAGGGCGGGCGGAATAATCCTGGATTTTCTCGAATACTCATTAAAATGGAACAGAAAGTCTCGAAGCAGTAAAATAAAACAAGATTGAACAGAATTTAAAAAAAATGTGCTTAATTAGAATTTTATAGTTGACTTATTAAGTTTGAAGTATTTTTGAGCACGGGGTTGCCAGGGTTAGTACAGAAATTCTTTTAATTATTGATAATTAAGAATAATTTAAGATTGAAATAAAATGTTAAGGTACATTTTATTTCAATCTTAACTTATTCTTCATTATCAATTATTAATTGCCTAACAAAAACTAAAATATTATGTTGTCAGAACATTTGAAATATGCAAATGTCATTTTCATATTTCAAATGTTCACAACTCCCAAGATAATAATTAAAAAAAAATAATCATAATTATTCTTATATTAAAATTTAATTCACCTTAACGTGAACAATTGCCTAATATACAATTTGCTGTATCAAATCGATCCGATTAAAGATGTATAGTATGTTCCAGGCCTCTACCACATACGGAAAGAGTAACTCCCACCATGGGACACATAAGGGTTACGTCCAATGAACGCAAAACTCAAAATTACATTTCTGCTAAAGCGAGCTATTCAAAACACAATGGAGATTACATATTCCAGCTTGAATCGCCAATTCAGGTGACAACCCTAGCGCAGGTAGGTAGGCCGGAAATGGAATTCCGAACTCTCCATGTGTAGACGCGTGCATCTGTTAGAAATTTCATATCATTTTGCTGTATGCATTATGCATAATGCTGACCCGCGTGGCGCCATGGTGTACAAAGAGGATTTCTGGTTTGATTTCCGGCCAGACGTCGTTATGTCTCTCTATCGTTATCAGCAAAGGTTAGAATTGTTAGAGGATATTAGAATTGTAAAAAAAAAATATTTATTTAATGAAGCTGAAGCTGATAACATGTTACCTTTTCAAACAATAGATGAAAGAAATGAAAATGTATTTATTTTGTATAGGTCTACGGTGGCATTAACAAATTGTCTGTACAAGATTTTTTTCTTCCACTATTACCGGCTCGGAACACAACCTCATCCGAGTAGATCTGCTAAGGAACTCAGACCGTCTTTATTCTTTGTAATTTGTAGGATAATAATGATGGGAATGTACTATCTACCTTCATTCATTCATTATTTTCTCATCCATAATCCGGAACCTTCAAAGAGTGTATTGTAACATATATTAAAAATTATTAATAACTTTGGTAATAAAACATTATTAAACAAACATTTTCAGTTGTGAAAATGATTTTTTTCCTTGTGTTTGAAGTCTACCTATAAGTTATTGGCCATGGTAGACTTTAGCTTTCCATCCATAAGGGAAACCTTAGCCCAGTAAAAATGTCATTTATGTTTTTTTCAATTATCGCAAAAATATTAAAAGAGAGTAGTATAAAGACAAGATTTTAGATAATACCATTCCTTATTCTATTTTATTTTATTGTTATTCAAAACAAAGGCAGAAGCCCGAAAGCTGGAATTATGAACACTCTATCCGAACCCAAACTTAAAATTAATTCTGAACTCATTACAATTCTTAATTATTTAGCAAATTTGATTCTGATGTTGTTTTGTTTTGCACGTTTATTTCAATAACCTCCGAAAGTTGGAAGTTCCCCTTTTGGGCTCTCATTCGAGTTAAAGTGCTTTTGGGAGTCGAAAATCGATGAACAAATTGCCTCAAGTGTTGTTAAAACAAACATGGAATGTTTTTTGGTCTAAAATAAAAATAACGTTTTGTAGTGATTTTGTGAGTTGTGTTCCAGGATTTTTTATTTTATAATAAATTCACAAGTTATAATATCAATTCTATTGTCTTTTGTTTGTGTATAGAAAAAATATTCTCTACATCAACTTGATTTTGCATCACAGGGCCGTTATTTGATACGGTACTATGATTATTTGAAATCTATTTAATTTCGATTGCGATCTTCTATATCATGGATCCATATAACACACACAAAGACAAGTCCGCAAGCACCCAGGCACATAATAAAAATGTATGGCGGTAGCTGTTCTGTAGCTGTCCTGGTAAAAACGTAAACAACTATCGTTTTGATGAAACGTCAGGTACTCGTACTAAAACACTGTTAAAATAATAGTCGAGATTATGTCGGATCTTGTCAGTTGAAGTAGAGTTTCATTACGATGGTAGTATAAGAATAATATTGTGACTTCATAAGTCTGTATAAAGTATAAATTTAATTTCGGAGAGGAATGAAACCCGAAACTGTACGTTTTAACACGTTTTACCAGTTGACTTTAATATTTTACAGCTAGTAAAGTTAGCAAGGTAAGTCGAATACAATTTTCGGCATATAAGCCGCAATCCGACGACCGCCTTAATTGCTTGTGTGTAATTATGTAGCACAAATTACTGTAATCATAAGAGTATCATTAGTACACTTAAGGATAGCGCGCACGTGTCGGGTTAGGCTGGATGCACACTTGGCACGAGTGTTTTAAAATTGTAAGCCCAGTAGTACCAGTGGCGTAGCGTGAGCTTACACCGCCCGGGGCGGAAGTTGAACTCGCCACACATTATACAAATTTTGACGACCAAAAAACAACTTGATGACAAGGTTGCTAAATCTGTTTTTGCCGCCCCCCAAATCTGTTTTTGGCGCCCTTCAAAATGTGACGCCCGGGGCGGACCACCACTCCACCCCCCGCCACCCTCGCTACGCCACTGCGTAGTACATACTACGATTTGCTCTTGAATAGCATATGCATATGTCACACACTAGACCTCTAAGAGGCTGATAGATAATGGAAGGCAACGTTGAATAAAACTTAAACATTAATGTATTTAATAAGCATCGTATGACATTTTATAAATGACTTTCACGTTAATAGTGTCACGGTGAGGTAACATGTTGTTTTTGTATTGGACATGTACCTTTTATTTTTTCTTTTCGAGGGGGAAACCTTCAAAAGGTACCCAACGCCGTGGGAGCGACGTCGGGTTATGTGGGATTTTTATCACACCAAATCCCCCCCGGTGGCCATCCTCAGCGCTGTGTGGAGGACTCCGGGATCTCCAACGGAACGCAACCGAAATCCTCCAAGCGCAATGCCCCCTTTAGCCTTTTTCCCGGCAAGCATATGCGCTCGCCGTTTTTTAAGGTATTTACGACGGCACGCGACCACGCATACCGCTGTCCTTCCCGGGGTCACTTGATTGGACGGTTCGAGCTCCCACTGTTGCAGTCCGCAACCCCGGAAGCCCCCTTTTAGTCGCCTCTTACGACAGACAGATACCGTAACCCTATTCTGTTCCCGGTACTACATTTACATAACATTCGCAACACCAGAGGACCGAGTCCAGTTGGTGTGGATGGAACTTCATGTGGATGGAAGATAGTCGCCATAATTAATGTGAGGCAACCTCACCCTTCCAACCGAACGCAAGAATTGCTGCATGTTAGAAATAGGTATGGTACTTCGGTCAACGCAACGTCGTTCTACCCCATCTTACATCTTTGTAATACCACAATTTGTGTTTGCGTCAAATCGGTTAAGTTGTTATTAAGATGGACGCTTACACAGGGAGAAGTTACAAAGAACGATTAATTTCAAGGAAATCGTTAGTAAAACATACAGCAGACTAGTACGTGGTAGTTCACACGATAACTTTTGCTGAGTAAAAACACCGTGCAGTCCTTACCGCGCACTAATTAAGTATTTGTGTAGTATGTACTTTATATACATATTGACTGCTTTTTATGTAAAGAAATGGTATTGAACCTGTACCGATACAAATTCCGTTATTCATATGATAGCGTAAAGTTGAAACAGGGCAAATAAATCGATGGTTCCCACGTATAAAGTGCCAAACTAACAATTTGTGTGAAGTAGTCCGATGGAAAGATAGATAAATGAAGATGTGAATTCGACGATAGCTTTATTAATGCCCGACAACATAGCCGACAACCGTATATATGACTTCCAAATGATATTCATGATATGATATTCCAAATGATTTGTCATGAATAATTGAAATATTATGCGAAAATTTTGCTTTTAATATTGTGTATTTTATTTAAAGTTATTAATAATTTTAAGTTTATGGAATAAAGTAAAGTGGTAAGGTAAAGAACTCTCTTATTTCAAAACAACACAAGTTTTTATTGCACTAGTTAAAAGTCAGTATACAGTACATAAAAACACATTATATATGTATTTAAAGGTATCAACCTCATTGGTCATGTTTCATATAAATATTTACCGTTTAAAAACTATTTCTATCCTAAGTGTTGTGATATGTTGTGGTGCTAGTGCTATAGGTATTTTATTGTTTTAGAATAATTATTTATTGTTTCAATAGATTAGTTTTTATACTTAATTTGTCTGGTTAGTTTTAATCGATACATTTCAAAGCTATAAAACAGTTTTGAAGGCTAACAATAGAGCTGGGATCGATTTCACTTAATACTGCTACTATGCCACCAGAAATCTCTTCGTCTCTTCGTAAAATTTAGCAATATAACCTAATCAAGTGTAAATCTGCCTTCGCACTAAGCATCCAGAACTGAATGAAGATTTGTTTGATGAAAACGCAACACATATATAGATATAGTTGCTACAATTTGCAGTGTTATGCATTGCTGTGATCTCTAAAGGGATTTTAGGAGAGATATTGTTATCCGAGGAGTTCTAACTATTGCTAACCTCAGTAACACTCTGGGATTGAACACAAATGTCCACGGACGGCATTGGCCACTTACCATCAGGTGAACTTCAAACATAAACAAAAGGTTTCATCCATATAGATATAAAAAAGCTCATACATATAGGAAAATGAAAATTCTGCGTGTCTGTACATCATATATTTGCAAAACTGTTTGGAATACTGAACGTAAGTAATAACAGAAATTTTTATAACATTTATCTGTGTGTTAAAAATTGCATAAAACAAAAACTTCATAATTTTCATGAAGTGAATATATAAATAGTCCGTCTAATATATTTGTATTATAATTCTTATCTTGAATTAACAGTTACCCTTCGTTAGTATTTACTCTGTCAAAAGTGAGTACAATGTAATGTTTAAATCACCAGGCACATTTTGTCCTATATTGTAAATGTTTATATATGTCTCTTATATTCCAAAATGTTTAAGCCGTTTCCGTGTTCATAACAATCTCGTATATACACAAATAACGCCAAACCTAGTTATTACATTTAGGTATCGTATATAATCTTATAACTTTCCTTTTATGTATTTACCGGCTCACTTATATAAATAACAACTAGTTATGTATTTTCGTTTACTATTTCAGTCTATTAAAAAGAAATCAAAGATAGCAGTTCAACTTCATAGAGACACGTCCATTTTATTGATTTATACAGTTGTTATTTACAATTAAATTTACCTTGGCCCTTTGACATTTCAATACCTTTTTTTACCCTGTTTCGACCTTCAAACAACACCCGCAAATAGTCCTCTATTCTTCAAGACAGGAAATCTAAATACACACACACAATACACGACGATATTATAGTTGTAACCGTATGGTTATTGATTCACGTTGTAAATTGTTATATTTTACGAATAATATCAATTTTTCGAGCTTATGTGTGCAGGTATATAATTATGTATGTTTTAGTTTGTATGTATTCTTGAGCACGCGCTACAGCCCAGACGGCTTGATGGATAGACGTATGACATATCATTAGAATCGTCTCAGTTTGTATAGTGACATAGGCTATTTTTTTTGAAGATTGACGATCCGCGTGGCGGAGCGGTCACCATACCGATCTGACGCGCAGTGGGTCCCGGATTCTATTCCCGGCCAGACAGAAATATGAATGATGAGTTTAGATTTCTGTTCTGGGTGTTTGTGTATTCGTCTTTGTGTGTCCGTGGCACCCACGACACGGGAGAAAATACTAGTGTAGGGCTATGAGTGTAGAAAGCGTGTGTGTTTTTGAAAGTACAATGAAGTTAAAAAGGATAATCCGTCATAACAAAACAGTAACTACTAAAGCTAGAGCCATAAAATTAGGACAATGAGTTCATTTCGTGTCATAGACACATGAGATGAGATGCTGTAAAATCCTAATATGCCTAACGCAGTAAAATAAGTGTGAAATATTTGCTTTACGTCATAGTCCATGCATAGAAAGGGTAAGTTAGTTAGTTAACAGGTATATTTTTAGAAACAACTGGATCATCTCGATTTTATTTCGACGTTTACGCCAAAAACGTTTTGTATGGCGAACAATTGGGAATAACCCTCGCCCTAAACCTTTATTGTGTGTTGATAATAATCTTCTGCGTTTGATAGCTCATTCTAAGATTCTTGACATATTTTATTCCATATTTTTTAAAGAAAGGAATATACTTTTTAAAGACGCTGATGTTAATAATTATTTTCGCCCAAGGAAAAAATATCTACTGTGAAAATCATTTTTAAGGCTAATTACTATATCCAAAGGCAGCAGTGCACATCGTCATATTATTGTGCCACTAGAATAACAGTTTCACGCCATAATCTGACCAAGTGTAAATTAGTAGACTTCATCAAACATTGACCACTTAACATTAATAACTCCAACCGGCGGTCAACCCTTATCAACTTGAATCTATATAGGTATATCTTACATAGATGACCCGAAGGCGGAGCGATCACCATACCGGTCCGACACGCAGTGGGTCTCGGGTTCGATCCCCAGGCAGACAGAAATGTGAATGATGAGTTAAGATTTCTGTTCTGAGTTTGGCTGTTTGCGTATTCGTCTTTCTGTGTGTATGGCATCCACGACACAGGAGAAAATACTACTGTGGGGCTATGAGTGTAGAAAGTGTTTATGTTTTAAGCGTTTATATACTTTATCTTTTAAGAAAAATGTTCTAAAATATAATATAATAATAATAATAATATAATAATAATAGTGTTAAAATATGAAAATACTTTCAAGTTCACCAAAGATACCATAGATATTACGGATTTAATCCCACCTGTCCATTCACAAGAGCGTGTAATGGCCGCCGAGAATCAGAAGCTTAGGTGATCACGCATTACCAGTGGCAGATTAGTTGTATTTACGAGCGCCATCCGTCTCTATAACGACCGCGGCTAAATTAGATAATCAACGAACTTAGTCTACGCACTAGACATGTGCGTAGAGACTAGGTGTAAGTGGATTGGTTTTATAGACAAATAACAAAGCTTTACGCTTTCTACACTCGTAGTCCCACACTAGGGTTTTTTTTAATTAGTAGTTACTTTTAGTTCTATTGGAGTTTACAGCTTCACCGTGTGATGGTGAGCCTGCAGCTCAACTGGGCCGAGGGTACTAGAGACTAGGCAGCGACAGCTTAGGTCCTCGTTGCCGGATTCCAAGACCTTCTGACGTTGGTAGAGAGGGGAATTTACTCCAGGATTTTTCATGCCACGTAGGAACACAAAAACGAATACGCAAACAAACATCCAGACCTAGAACAGAAGAAGATTCGACATTCAGAGATCTGGTCGAAGATCGAATTCGGAGCGCACAACGTATCACGCCTATGCTGCCTGGTCCGCTACAAAGATAACCAATATTTATAGTAAATGCTAGATTTCTTACCCACTGATCAATAAATCGGTCGGTAAGAAATCTAGTAATAGATGTACCTACCTATTCGTCTAGTCGTAGTAATTTTGTTTAGAAATTATTGATATAGAATTATTTAAACCTTGAAATCTATTCTGTGAATGGTTGTATGTATAATAAGTGTAGTAAAATTACTTTATATTTAATGAACTATAAAATGGCCAAATCAATGTTGACTATGGAGCTCACTTTACTGGCTTTGACATGCACTTAAATGAAAATTTTGGTTAGTTTTTTTAGATAAGTTTTTTAGTTATTGTATAAGATTGGTTTAGTAGGCTCACTTATTTATTAGGCGATCATATTAGTCCTTGTGAGAAGCAACGCACCTATGATCGATTTCAGCCAGAACCTGTGTTAATTACAGATGTCCATGGGTGGCAGTTACCTCTTACCATCAGGTGGACTGCATGCTTGTTTCCTACTTTCTAGTGGGTAGTTATAGTTCTAGCCATAGTCATGATGAATACCCTATATTAAATGCACAAATTTCCTAAAAAAAGTAAAGCGAAAAAAGGGAGCATTGATAGCTTAAATGTTTGTCGAGTTTCAACCATTCGATTGAGGGTTCGACGTACAAATCACAGGCACTGATATTTGTAAAGAAGTGCATATTAGAAATTAATGATCTCTGCTTGGCGTAAGGAAACCTTCACCTAAAAGTTCTCTAAAAAATCTCAAATATATAGCCAGCGCGGTGGACTATAGCCTATGCTATATACCCTTTTTTGTATCGAGGGGAAAACCTTAAAAAGGTACCCGACGCTGTGGGAGCAACGCCGGGTTATGTGTGATTTTTGATTATTCTCAAAGCATTGTGGAGGACTCCGGGATCTCCAACGGGACACAACCGGAGTCCTTCGAGGGCGTTGCCCCTTTCCGGGCCCTTTCCCGGCGAACATTTACTCTCACCGTGTCTTCAGGTGTTTAGGATGACATGCGACCACACATGCCATTGTTCTTCACAGGGTCGCTTGGCTGGGCGGCTCGAGCTCCCACTATTACCACCCGCAACCCCAGAAGGCCTCTTTTAGTCGCCTCTTATGACAGGCAGGGGATACCGTAGCCCTATTCTGGTCCCGGAACTACACGTACAATGCTCTATATCCTACATCCTAAAAAAAAAAAGTGTTTGTTGTTTCTCGACAAGCATATTTCGCAAAGTCTGCCTAGTTAATTTCCGTAAACCTGAGTCATAACCACACATACATACGCACGAACGCATACCACAGGGGTTGTTTTATTGCATTAGAAGGGGTGAGCGAGCATCTATTGGGGCTGCTGGCGAAGCGGTCAATACGGATCCACATCTTTATTATGCTCGTAAATACCTTCAAAGTGGACGGTTCTTGCTTTAAAAGAGTTACTTCACTTTTATTTTATAAGTATTTTTTAGTTTTTTACAATACAGTTACTTAGTTGATTATAAAAATAAATTAATGAGTTATTTTCCTTAGTAATACTTGTGGTAAAAAATTGTTTTGAACTATATACAATCATCTATATCAATATTATAAAGTTGAAGTGTTTGTTTGTTTGGTTTAACGCGTTAATCTCAGGAACTACGGGTTCGAATCAAAAAATATTGCGTTGAATAGTCCATTTACTGAAGAAGTTGTTGTTAAGACTTCGTTTCGTTAAAAACGTTTTAATTTTTACGTTATTTTTTCATTTTAAAAGCCAGAACGTTACGATTTGTTAGCCTTCAAAAGTAAAACAACGGAATCAAAAAACATTGCTCATTTAAATAGATTATACGAGCATTCATAACTAAAAAGCATTCGCCCACCAATAAATCAAAATGTCAAAAATTTGCCGCAACAAAAACGTTAGCTTACGAAAACTAACATTTTCGCTCGAAATAAATTTTATCACAACGTCAAATTCGCTTAAATCATCCGGCGCACGTTGTGAATACAAACAATGGGTCTTTGGTCACTACGAATTAAAATGGACGAGAATATATCACTTCCTACAAGCGTGGTCAGGAATTTTCGGAATTTCTAGGAATTTAGGAATTCATTCGTTTGCTTCACCGGTTGTGAATTTGATGGCGTGGATACCGAACAACTGTTTCTCATTTTGTTTCCATTACTATAGATGCCTTGATACCATGGATTTCGATTATCGCTTTATATGTTTTAAATCACTTTTGTTTGTGTATATGAGTATGTACGTTTATGCTAAAAAAAACAGTTATATATCATAATAATGACAAAATCGGCCAAAGTACGAAATTACTTTAATTGGCTAATTCTGATGCCTGACTAAATGTTTATTCGACTCTGTTATACTCTCTTTGTTTTGTACTCACGTCTACTAAGTGTATTTACTACGTCAAAATACCATCTGTGACTGAAAACAGTGCTTCCACAGGCTATGAAGATTAATTATAGTTACAATACAACATACGGGTCTAAATTTCGGAAACTATATCATACAAGAAGAAGTCTTGTATGATATAGTTTCCGAAATTTAGATCACAACTTATACATAAAACAAATCAAAAGACTCACAAAATGCTCGTATATAATAAAAGTTCTAATCAAGACAAACAAGAAATAATAAATAATGAGAAGAACACATTCATTAGTTTTACTAATGGCTCTCATAGTGCGCTAACAATGAGAGAACTTAGTTCTGTTAGTTATTTACACATTTGTTCAAGTGTTATCTTTGTAAGACATAAAAGGAGATAAAACTATTCTATCGAAAAATTATGTTATAATAAGATAAAAGATTTCCTCTTAACAAGTATGATTATTGTAATCTTCATGTGAGCGGGCACAAGGTCCTAACTTTACCCATTTTTATCATACGAACAATGGCAAAACTATATATAGACAACTAGGTGAAGCGTCCGTGCTTCGCTATGTGGTTAAAAAAAAGTTTTGTAACGGTTCTGTAACCGTTGGAGGTACATGAAAAATGATAAGTACCCTCCGGATAGAAAATTAAACGTTAACCTCGTATATGCCATCAAACAATTGTTACTTTTAGCGTGCTCTTTTTGTTTAAAATGGAAATATGAAAGTCTGAAATCAAATGGTATGTGATGTCAATAAAATAGGCGCCATTGAAATAGCGAAAAAATTCATACTTAAAAATAGTTTATAGACGGACCACTTAAAAAGCTACATCAATGCAAAATTTCATGTAAATCAGATCAGTGGCTCTTGCGTCATTGAGTACATAAATATACCCACACAGACACATAGACACGCACTATCTCATTTTTATATATATATACACAGTACAGATAAATGTTTTTATACGCATTATCGCTGCCTCGAGCTTTAGCTCCGGCCAGACTGACCAGACGAGGATTGTATCCCGACCATTCAACGATGAACGGTAGTGGTAGTGAAATAAGGTAATTAAGTACCTCAGAAGTACACTTTCTAACTTAACCCTTAGAATGAGCAACGCATCTATAATACCTTTACTAAGGACTATCAGGAAAGACCCACGGCGGAGCGGTAACTATACCGGTCTGATGGGCATTGGGTTCCGAGTTTGATCTCCGGCTAGACATTATATATATATATATTTTTTTCTTTTGGTTGTATTCTTCTATGTGTGTCCATGGCACCCACGATTCAGAAGACAATCCTCGTGTGGAATGAGATGTGTTAGAGATCCAATTCCTAATTCTACTTAAAATATCGGCCATTTGAGAGTCGGATACGCGCGCAAAGGATTTCGTGCCATTTTTTACAAAAAACGGCAGTCACACAAAAAATCACATTTATTGTATGGATCCCTCCTTAAATATTTATTTTATTCTGTTTTTAGTATTCCTTGTTATAGCGCCAACAGAAATACATCAGTAGTAAAAATGTCTAGGTATCACGGTTCATGAGACAGACATGAGGTCTTGTGGCAGACAGACAGACAGACGGCCAGACTAACAGTCGGATAGCGGAGTCTTAGTAATAGAGTTCCGTTTTTACCGCTCGGTTACGGAACCCTAAAAAACTAACATATTTAATACGACACACATTCCTTTTCTTCTATTATATGTATATTTGTTTCTATTAGATGTTTGTTACACGATAGTAAAACCAATGAAAGCAATTAAGGGGATTACCAAAAGAAGTGATTGTACAAACTCTTCATTAGCGAGCGCGAGGATTAGGAACGTAACAATGAAGCAACAATTTACTAGATTTATTGGGGAACGGGAAATAAATCGTGTCTCTATCGACGCATTCCTCCATAGTGTACTAATAATTGCTAGTTAATGTGTTAGGGAATATACACATGTGTTGTGGATTAATTTGTCATGTTACTTCTATGTGAAGCTAGCTTATTCCCGCGACTTCGCTCACTACGATCACGTTGATCACAAAGTTGTGCCAATTTTGATCTGTGTGCCGAAATTCCATCAAAATACGTCTCGTTATTTTTGCATTAAAGAATAACAAATACACATTAATCCTTACAAACTTTCACATTTACAAGATTAGTAAGATTAAATCATATTTTAATAATAATTAAATCTTTGATTCAAACACAAAGAACTTTACTTATGAACAGTTTTTCAAAGGAATCCAGTGGCCCTAAGGTCAAAATTTAGGTAATAACGCAAAACATCAACAGTGTTGATAACTACGTACATATGTCACATAACCCAATTCATCCCGTTGTCAAAAAAATCGATTTCAGAGATAATTTGAGGAGATTTCCAACTTTTAACTACTTACTGACTACTTTTGCATTTTTACGTAATCTGTATAGCGAAGGCAACACAATAAACTTGAAAGTACTACAATAAATAGAAATTCCAGTAAAAACACTCGAAATTACTTCATCTAAGCCGAAGACCGAGTATTAGTTAAACTAAACTGCGCCGTATCACCGCCATCTAGAACCCAACGTTCCCTGCGAAGTGGTACAATCAACTGCTCCGAACCGCACATTCACAATTGTTACAATCAACTTGCCTCTCACTCTCTCATGTCGGGAACGCCGGGATAAGTATGCGGCTAATCCTATGCGGAGCCCTTAACCAAAAGACCACTTAAAGGCTACGATGACGGAATCTATATTAAGTTGGAATGCGTCGCTGTGTCGTATAGTTTATAGAGTTCCCTATTATGTCGCCTTAATATATCTCTAGTTTTTTTTTTTTAATGACAATGTATTCAATTTGAATAAAAGTAAATTAGCAAACGAATATTCAATCTACTTGATGCAATGTAGTGACTGCCGCCCATGGACATTTGTAAGCAACTTCATATAGGACAAGGGGCCACTTAAAGCCACAGTTGCGCATTACTCCCGAGGATAAGATGGTCGTCTCATATGAAAATAAACCGGTATGTTTTATTGCGATAAGTGCAAAGGAATGCAGGTGAGAGTCTTTAAAGAATTTCTATTTGAAACGTATGGACATCAGAAATAAATTGCAGTTTTGCCATAAATACTGATTGGTCATTTCATCTAACCGATTTTAAATAGACTTAATCAAAGAAAATACAAACTGAGATAATAATAATAAACTTTATATTACCCAACAAAAAAAACAACAACAATAGAAAATACAATTTTAAAAAAATACAAAAGGCGATCCTATCACTAGCGATGAACAGATAGCGAGGATAAGTGGCTCCCGTTTTCACTCTTAAGGTACGGAACCCTAAAAAAAGTGACAGTAGTGCTGTAATTGAACTTCAAAGGAAACTACTACTAGTTTTTCGGCTATAGGACTTTACATCTGTACGATAAATCTGATGTGTCGTATCGTACAGTCTAAACGACGTCACCCTCAAACCAGGGCTGCGTTAATATTTTATTGAAAAACCTTCTTACCAACGGTTCGCAAGCAAGACCAGGGGAATTCGGTGCTAAGCTCAAGGAGGTTTAATTGAATGTATGGATAGCTTTAAGGCGATTATGGGGGCTTTATTTGTGTATAGCGGACATTGTGCCCGTCATCCGCTAGGCGGATTAGATGGAAGTATATCCTTATTTCTGTTAATAACGGAAAATAGCATTTAAATCGTGGAAATCATTAAATTTAAGTTCATACTTGAAATTGATTTGTAAAAAGCTGGGTGTATTGCGACCTCGTCGTCAGGTTCTTGTAAACTTTTAGCTGTGGATCTATTTATGTGTGTAAACACAATTATAGTTGTTTTTTTCTTTATTTATGACAAAAAATATTTATGTTTTCTAACAAATTCCAAGAAATGTAACAGCGACTTCCTATATATCATTAACACCTCCTTTAGGGGATGGCTGCAGTCCCTATGCCCTATAGTGGACCTCAGTGTTATGATTGAAAAAATACAAATACATTACTTTGCCACTACTTTTCTATAATTAATTATGTTTGTCTGAAGTAAACAATATAGAATAATGCTACAAGTTACAATATTTCTATTCTAGCCTCAAAGTCAACCATAAATCAAACAGTTCCGAAGTCAAGTTTGCAGAAATTCCTCTAAACGCGACAAGTACACTCGACTTCCATAAACCGTGGAAAGACCGATTTCAGATAACAAATTGCAGTCCCCCTCGAGTGGCGAAAAATAAAAGTTGTCACCTTCGGTGCGAATTGTAGATTTACTACATAGGGGAGCGGGTATAGATATAGGTAGGTATGTACATTAAAACTACTTGTAGGTAATAACTCTATTTTGGATTAAACTTTGCTCGTGTTGAATAAAAAATCACCGACACGGTTTCACTGACCGTCATATTGACTTTTATTTTTAAAGTACGCCTTTAAATTGTGTCTCATTACTGACCCCCTGTTAGACATGGGTCTTTTTTGGAATTTTTTGATGTGTAGCTTTTACCGTAAATTGGTAGTTATAAATTTTTAATACGCAAATTATTTTAAACAAAATCAGTTGTGCCTGAGGTTCGTATCTCGGACCCTAGATTAAAGAGCCGAGTATTTATTTTTAATACCTTT
>DWNE01000763.1:0-25839 GCA_018249875.1 Cecropterus toxeus | reverse complement strand
ATATTGGTTTAGTACATAAACAGTACATAGTACACAGTTCTGAAGTCGGCGCTCAAGACACTTCGCTAAATCATGTCGGCGAAACTATGTTCTACGAATATAAGTAATTGCATAAGTAACATGCAATTGAGAGAAGAGAAACTATTTGAGGCAGAAAGTCAATAACGTCGTTTTAAACAGAAGATAACAGTCAGGGCTCTTTCTAGATTCTCACTAGCATTGTTATTTTGACACAATTGCAACTCGTTTGCGAGAGAAGTGTGATTTTCCGATGCAGATAAGTTAAACTTCTACTCGTTTGCGGCACGATGCAGAAACATCAGTTACGTTGTTTTAAAATGTATCTACAGTATTGTGCCTCTGTTTTAGTTTATAACGAGTTTTTTTTTTGCCTTTTACTTTGAATGTGAGTAAATGGTGTCTGCAGATTTTCATTACGAAATTGTTGATGTACGTCACGTTTGAACGAAAGGTTTGAATATGCATTTGTTTTAGAAAATACCATCCCATTATATCAAAAATATTGCCATACCCCTAATGATAACAATTTTATTAGATTGCAGTACAAACGAGTATGTAGTCCACACCTGATGGTAAGTGGATATTGCCGCCCATGGACATCTGTAAGTAACTTCATATAGAACAGGGGTTCTATATGAAGTAGATCACAGATGCGTTGCTTCTGCCGTGGACTGAGATGGTCGCCTCATACATAGGTAAGCCGGCAACCACACCCTTCCAAAAAAACACAAAAAACTTCTACACGCTAGAAATAGGTTTGAAATGTAAAATTTCTTGTAGAAAATCTAACAATGACATGACAACTAATGATAATTAAAGCATTTTAAAGGATTATAAATATTATTATATCTAAATTTCTAATATAATTCTGATAAAGCATGAACTTCATCAGCTTGTTTCAACATATTTTTAAAATAACCATGACATCGATTTACGTCATAAATTTACAAAATGAAACTTCAGGTTACATAAATATATTCTATACCTATATATTTTTTATCCAAGATTCTTAAGAAGTTAACTTTCAATGATTGTTGAGTTTTTTAAACAGTTCTTTTATTACATTCCGGTTTGCACAATATATGTTTCAGGAAAGATTTTCGTGAAAAATTGGAGCACACGGCGGCCCTTATCGAGTCGGACTAATGTTTCACACAAAGGGCCTAATGCGATATAAATTGTCGTCTGTCTACGCACCCGGTAGCGACGACTGGATATGGCAAAATAAACCTGTATTAAGTAAAAATTATTATATTTCTATCTATTTTTATGTTTGTTAGTTAATACGAGTATAAGTATAAGAATAAAATCGTATGAGTTATAAGAATGAGAAGTTGTTGGATCATCTTAGTTATAATTTTTAGGGTTCCGTAAGCAAAGAGTAAAATTTTATATAGCTTTCTTTTATACAACTCTTAAAAATCGTAACAAAATAGGTATTGTACAAAATATCTATCTATCTATTATCATAAATAAATTTAATGTTTCGTACAATATAAGAGAAGGAAGTTCTAGTAATACGCACGTTTAGCATCTCTATGTCAATGTAGAGACCACGTAGAGCCTTCGCAGAGGCTCGCTTTTTACTACAGGAAGCGGAAACCGCTCGAGCCTTCAGGAAATGCTCGCGTGTTTGTGTTTAGGTTGCGATGTAGCAGGAATTCGGAAAGTCCAAATTTAAATTCACAGAAAAATATTTGCTCGAATATCGGTAGCGGTTGTAATTTTTTTGTCAACATTTACTACATAATTGGTTAGAATGTTTTTTTATTTTTTTGGCTCTCATGGGGTTAAGGAAAATATAAGGGTTGTATAAAATTGTTCAGTAGGAAAACTATTAAGAAACGTTTTTTTTTATATCATTTAGAGCACGTACTCCATTTGATGGTAAATTGTTACTACCCCATATGTACACGTTGAACAGAGGTATGTTCCGAGGATATGAAGTCAATTACAAATATATTACAGTCTTGCTTAGTAAGATAGTCTCCTTGCTTTGGCCGGCCAGCCTCCACACCACAAGTATTCCTTCACGTTAAAATAGGACCATCCTAGGCCCCAATGGAACCCTGGCAGTACTACCACATTTCAATTATATGTACTGTATGTACATGATATACAAACACATAGAAGTTTAAAATATCAAACAGTCATGTCCTTATTACGTCACTACCCCTATCCTTTTGTCGTGATCACGCCGGCGGAAGCACAAAAAGTAATGATTGCGTTAGCACCGCTTTGTGGTCGCTATCTGATATGTTGTTTTATTGTTTCACCGCATTTTGTTGCGGAAAATAAACATAAAGCAACTGTTATTATGAAACCGCTAAGACATCAAACCCTAAGCCAGAAACCCTACTGGTATAATTATGGCTCGTTTGAAAACCATGTGGATGAAATTAATTATCGCTTGTTTTAGTTGAGAAGATTCTTAGAAACTTAGACTACGTAATCAAAGGTGTTTAACGTCTACTACACTTAATATTATTGCCTTAATTTTTATATGTACTAGCTGAAGTACCCGTGCTTCGCTACGTGAAAAAAAAATAGGTCTTACTCGCTATTCGTTGAAGGTACATGAAAAGTGATAATAGCCTTCCGTATAGAAAATTAAATTTAAACCTCGTATGTGCTGACAAAAGTTTGTTAACTACTTTTTAGCGTTCTTTTTTATTTAAAATGGGAATGTGAGTCTTAAATCGTCATCTCTAAATAGCGAAAAATATCGAAATCAAACAGGCTACACCTATACTGAAAAGTTAATTATGCACCCTTACAAAATTTAACAATAGTTTTTGCGTGATTTAGTAATACACAGACACGCACCATCTCATTTTTATACAAGTGTAGATGTGGATATCTTTTAAAGCAACAAATGAGCATTCCGTTTATCTAATGATGATTGTTGCCGACTCCCGATGACTAAGATGGTCGCCTCATATAGCACTGTGATCGACTTCAGATAGAACTCCAGTTCTATATGAAGTTGGTTACAGATGTCGATGGGCGGCGGTAACCACTTATCGGTGGACTGTTTGAACGTTTGCTACCGATAAATAAAAGGTTTAAGTTTAAATAAAATAAGATGCTACGTTTAAGTAGTATCTGCCTGAAATCGGTAAGTTTTTGTACTTCGGTGTTCTAATTAACTACATAATTATCATTCTTCGAATTACTATTCATTACTCTCTGCTTTGTCATTGTACTACGATATAATTGTACAGCTTTTATAACGACGTGTCTCCAATTATCCGCAGTGGGAATATTTTAAATTCTCACAATAATGAGCTTTGTTTTACTGTTTAAATGAAATGGGATCGGGAATTTTGTCGGATTATTCCCGATCGCTCGAACTGCAAGCATTGTGGTGGATTGCTTTTAAATGTACAATTGAACTCAAAATACAGAAGAGATTAATGTCGTAGTTTTACTCAATTGTGTAATCGTTGTGTAGTTGTGTATTCGTGTTCATGATGTATTTAAAATTATAATGATGTATTAAATTGTGTATTCAATATTTTATTGAGTGACATACTGTAGCATTTATCATTTACATGAAGATTTTCATATGGATTTTTTTATGTTTAAAAGCTGATAGAGTTATACAGTTTTGGTGGTAGAATCTGTGTAGTGCGGCGAGGTAGGGCGGTGATACTGTTCCGGCGGCTCACTTATATATGAGGTGACCATCTTAGTTAGTATTGTGAATAGAAACCAATCTGGAATAGACTTCAACAAAAATCCCTGTTTTGTATCAATACTGCTCCTTTATGTAAACCGTTTTTTAATCCACCAAATACTGAGTCCAATATGCGTTATATAACATTATATGCATAACATATTATATTGTTATATAATTTACCCAACTACATTAGATAAGATAACGTGTTTTTTTATACCATACATAAAAAGAACGCAAAGTCAAATTGAGAACCTACTCTTATTTTGAAGTTGGCTAAAAACGAGATTTTTGCGTGCTTGCATTTTCCGTTTAAAAATTACGATAAGACAAAAATTAGTTGTCGATACAGTAGCATTAAAACAATATACGATATACTATAAGTAAAGACAATTTTCACAAGAGCTACAGAATTATCCCATTAACATAAACTCTACATTTACATTCCCTTAAAGGGACAAGTATTCCATCTCTGTCGCTACATTTATTACAGTTCTTATGAAATGCCACTTACTCTACTTAGCCCTAATTGATGGATTGATTACACGGGCTGCCTAAGAATTATAAGCTTGTTATATTATGTGCAGTGTTAAACAATTAACAAGGAGTATTAAATTTTGTTTAATACATATTAATGTAATGAAGTGATTACTTTGAAGGTATTCATCAATCTCTGCCTCTCTCCTTGACTAATGTTATATTATTTATTTTATTGTTATTAATTCAACAATCCGCGTGACGGGGCGGTAACCATACCCATTTGACATACAATGGGTTCTGGGTTCGATCTCCGACCAGGTGAAAATCTAAATTCTATTCTATTAATTCAAATTATTTATGTAAAAAGAATTTCTTTGCCATTGCTATTGTAAACTGATATGCAATTAGTGCATGCATATTTCTAAATACCTCCACAATGTTGTTATTTTTAATCGACGTCTGTAGTCTGTACCGTACTTATATTATTTGTAATTTGTATTTCACATGTTAAATAAATTGTATTCGAATGAGAAATAAATGTCTGAAACCTTGTTATTAATTTAATTTCTATTCTGGGTCTGCGTATTAATGTGCGTTTGTGTGTTTTCATGATAACCACGCCTTTAGAAAAATCCTAGTGTGAAGCTATAGATGTAGAAATTACTTTTTACTATAAATCTAGTTGCGGATTTAATGTGTAAATCATTATAGCTATTTTCAAGTAAACATTCAAGACAATAATTTTTGTTGTGATAATTGTTCAGTTATTCTGTGATAAAAAAGCAAGCATATAGTTTTGTTGAAAAAATATTTGTGTATTTTTGTCACACTACATACAACATGTAAACAAAATTGTGACACATATCAATAAAGATTTGTATTAATGATGAAAAACTATGTTGCCTATCATATTTCGGACTATATAAATAAAATGGAACACGGATTCGATTTATTTCCCCACATTTATCACACTCCCAATAAAATGCCACTTAGCTTTACTCTACCTTAATTGATGGATCGGTAGAGCTGGTAGAGTTCGACTACGAATTGGTTACCTAAGAATAATGACGGTGAAAGGGTTAGTAGAGTAGGGGTGGAGTGGTGTTGTGTGTTTGAAATCGATTAATGTTTACCTTTCCGGATTACGTAACAGTAACTTATTTAACTATATTTATTTGTATACAAAAATAAAGTTATTAGTAAACAATATAAGATTTATATGACGAATGTATAATATATTAAATTGGTCTATGTTATTAAATTTCTCAATTACCACTGTACCTTAATTAACCTAACTAATGTAAGATTAAAGTAGGTGTCGCAGAAAGGCGACATTAAGCGCTAAGTTCTAATTTTAAGGGTTGTATAGACGACATAAGCGATTGCACTTAGTTCTCAGGACTAACAATGCATTCGTGGTAGGCTACGAGTAAAATACTAATCTTATATCAGAATGATTTAAAGTTCAAAATAGCAAAATCAAATAACCTATAATTTATTCTCTTTCAAAACTCATCTGCTTTTTGAAATTATGCATGCCACGTTATTTGTAGACCTACATTAGTATTCTGTAGTGTAAATAGTAATATTTTAATTTATCTTATTTAAATATCTAAATATATATATGGCATGAAATTTATTAAATACTGATATAATTATTAAGCAATATAACATGAAATATGTATGGAGGGCAGACGCACAGAACGAATTATCGCGAACGTCATTTCGAATGATCGTAAAACAGTTAGTCCTTGAAACACGTTGATATAAAGCACGCTTCGGATCCTACGATTCTATATATTTTCCTTGCCTTGGACATGTAAAAAGATGAGTACATAAAGATCCATAATTTTAATCTTTTGGTTGTGTCCATTATGGGCATAAAGGCATATTAGATTAGTATAATATAGTAATAAGAAAGAAAGAAAGAAAATACTTTATTCGGTTCAATATAACATACACAGAGAGAATTACGCAAAATAGTTTAAACAGAAATAAATAAACATATGTATATATAAAAAACTCACATTAGGTACATTGACCGAAAAGGTCTCCATTCAGCTTATTGAACTACTTTGAATATTTTTATCAGATTGAAGTAGCAAATGATCATGCAATCCACCTGACAGCAAGTGAGTACTGCCGCCCATTTGCATCTGTAAACACACGCTTTCTACACTCATAGCCCCACACTAGGATTTTCTCCTGTGTCGTGGGTGCCATGTACATACAAACAAAAACACACAAACACCCAGACCCAGAACAGAAATCTAAATTCGTCATTCATATTTCTGTCTGGCCGGGAATCGAACCCGGGACCCACTGCGCGGCAGACTGGTATGGTTACCGCTCGGCCATGCGGGTCGTCAACCGCCACTTCATACTTCATATATCAGGGGTTCTATCTGAAGTCGAACACAGATGCAATGCTACTCCGAAGGACTGAGATGGTCGCCTCATACGAGTATATACGTGAACCGGGTCGAACTAGAATTAGGTTCAACCTTTTTAAATATATGTTATAGTAAAGGTATCGTGGCTCGGAAATAATCTATTTAGTAGTATTAAAAACAGGAGGTTGACAACTAATTTACACCTCTACAGGCCGAATAAAGCGACCTTAATTTAAAGAGAATATAAGCCTCAAAATAATCAATTTAATTCGGTAACTTAGTTTAGTTTTTAATTAATCTGATACTAGACTTTAATTTATTTATTTATTCGAACTAAACCGCACACCACAAAGTTTAGCAGTTTCATTAAAGCTACAAGTTTGCCGACTTTAAATTAGTTATTTTATCGAACGACCGCGTGATATCCAAAAAGAATATGAAAGGAAGGCAAACACTTTACAATTTAAATTTTAACAAACAAACTTATGAATATATTCAAATGTTTCGGTTTGAGGTTGATTATAAAGGTAACTGTTGAAATTTTGTTGCGTTGAAAAATATATTGTTTTATATCAATCTATAAAATTTTTGAAAATCAATTACTAGACACAGACATCTATTAACTTTACATCTGTTAGTGTAAAATATTCATAGTGTTAAATGTGCCTAGCTAGTATTTCTAGCTTTAAGTAATTCTTACGTTTTGGTGGAATAGCGTGGATTTAGGTAACTATGTAAGTTCTTGAGATAAGTAACATAACTCTTATTGGTCATAGAGTCGTCTTTTTAAAGCTGTCACATATTTCCGTAGGTGGTTTACCACTTACCATCAGATTGATTGTTCGTTTGCTACTCCAATCTTATAAAAAATATAAATCCCTCTCTAACGACATGCCACGTATTTTTATGTACTAATTTTAATTATTTCTTTTGTAATATGGAGGAAAGCGGAAACGGTTATATCTGTATCAAAAATATTTACACAACAGATATACATAAAATGTATGTCAGTAGGACTACCAGTATGAGTTTTATCATCTTGATATAGATATATCATCTTTAATGGTACTTCTTTAAAAGCTCTCGTGATAGTGAAAATAAAACTGGCCAAATGTGAGCTCGCGCTCAAAGGGTTCCGTACTCTTACCTATAAAAAACGCTAATAAAGTCACCTTTTTTATCGGAGCCCCCCTTAAATATTCATTTTATTCTGTTTTCAGTATTTTTTGCTAGAGCGGCGACAGAAATATACGAACTGTAAAAATTTCAACTCTCTAGCTAATACGGTTCGTGAGATACAGCCTGGTGACAGACAGACGGTCAGATGAACACCGCACTCTTAGGGATAGACCATTTGGGTACGGAACCATAAAAGTACTGGTGAAACAATTATTGTAACGAAACCGTTGATTAACAGCGTTGCACAAATAGGTAAGTACTTATTGATTGACACTTTTTTATATTCTTTTATGAGGTAAGGTACCCGTGCTCTGTAGTAACTACATGAAACCGGTGGCTTGTGTTACATATATGTATAGAATATATAAAATTCCTTCATCATTACAGACCACCTGCAGGGCAGACGTGGCTCAAGGCGGGCGGTATTAAATACGTGCTGAGATTTGAGTGAACACTGTCAATTTGTATATTTTTCAAGGAAATACACATAATTATGTATTGACGCGAAAATATTTTCTGCTGTAGCTCTTTGCAAACATGTACTTTTAAGAATGAGGTAAATAAAATGACAGCCAAATATATTTTTTTCAAATGTTTTAAAAGTCATTTTATTTAGAGCCTGCTTTTATATTTCTGTGAATACAGTGAGTATATACATTTAGTTATTTTGCGTAATAAATACTTTGATTTTGGATTCTTTACTTTGATTGAAATCTTTACCACACATATTATTTATGGAATTTCGCTTATAATCTTGCACGTCAAGACAAGAGTAAATTTGTATTCCTTCAGAGACAACAGTACCTAAAGGCTAAAGTTTTAATCCTGCTAAGCCATTTGTAAAAAATGGGGCTTTATTATTCGAATCACTACTTTCATAGTACAAACAGTGTTATATTAATAAAATGACTGTGTATGAAAGTGTACTAGGACGCATCTATTCCGTTCAGCTCGTTACGCAATAAGCAAGCATTTAATTTACGAGATGTCTGTCTTATAATTACAATATTATATGCGGCTGTGTTTTATTATCTACCTACATTAGGAGAGGCTTATGTTAAAAGTGGTATACTTCAAAGTCCTTAACAGTTTTCTATCTATCGTATCTATTCAAATATTATCATATCCTAAAAAAATACTTATAATCACGATAAACTGCTTTTGAAAATAACTTGAAAAATTTTCAATAAATGTGCCCGTTAAAAATTGTTCAATTCTATATTTAGACATCTACTTTAAGTAATAAAATTACGACTTGGGAGGGTGAAAAGGGGTGAGTTACGTAAATCATAATAAAACGGATGAATACGGATTGGTGCAGACAGAAATCCAAATGACGCTGTATACCTATACGATACGCAGTTTTAATATTTAGTAGTTATTTTTATGTTTTCCATATACATATATATATTGGCATGCAATATAACTTAATTATTCATGTTATAACTACCTAAAGTATGTCTTATTATAGGATTGTTATTCCCCTTATGTCCTAACATGGGCGCCTAGTATGAAAGTAAAACAAATAATATAACAGACTATAAGTATCCCAGAAAGCTGGTAATTTGTTTGTAAAATTAGCAAAAGGGCATGGCTGCACTACTAGTGCGAAAGTAAGAGTTTAAAGTTCTTCATATTCATTATGCCAGCCATCTACTGTTTATAATTTTATGTAGATGTATTGTATTTGTTATGGAAAAAAATAAGCCGTTATTTTCAATTCCAAGTCAGAATTAATAATCTGTCGGATCTGCTAATAATATTGAAAGCTTATTAAAATGTTACCAAATCTTTAAATATTACACAATGTCATAAAAACAGAACAAAAATAAATTTACATATATTTTGTTGGAAATAAACAACGATTGAATTAACGTATATTTTACACTGGTCATTCAAACATTACCTATTTGAAATTAAATTAATTTTCGGACACTAACTTAATACATTTTAATTGGATTATCAACGCGTACTTACTACTTACCCTATGATCAGGGACGTATTTGCACCATTGTGAACCAATGACGCGACGAACGGGTTAAGAGCGTAAATCATAATAAGTACGGGATAGAGCGAGTGAGGCGCAATAATTCACGATTTTTAACCCTCCGCTGCGGATCGGGACGCGTGCTCGGGATACCCTGCACGGTGCATGTCTGCTTGTGAACATAGAGTAACACCTGGACAGAAATACTGGTTTATAATTATAAACTTAGATAAACGCAGAATTGAATTTGTAACGGGTACTTACGATATGCGCATTTCAAAGCATATCCGTATACTTGTTTCAAATTAGAAAAGTTACTGGTTTTATTGTAGGTAAAAATAGCCATCCCAACAAGTTAGGCGATACCTATGGAAATTTTATTGTAGCATTGATATTTAGAACACCTTAGAACACCCGGATAGTTGCAGTGTGCAGGATTGAATTGATAGCATAATAAGGCAGGTGACTGCGTCATTTACTACTATAGAAGATGGAAAGTTCCGTAATTTGTTTCTTTCATTATATTACGAAAATAAAGCTGTCTAAACCATAGCCAGATATCAAACTTATATGTTTTAAATAGCATTAACGAATGGACACATAATATAGTTATACAAACATGCAGAACGAGAACAGAATTTAAGATCATATTACACTTTTGATCTTAAATTATGTACGCGATCGTACCTGAAACCCTTTGTAAATCGTACAGTGACCTTAGTATGACTTTATTATTTTTCTGAAAACGAAAAACGTATATGGATACGTTTTTTGCCCATACATTGCAAAGTATTATACAAGGTGTGACTGAAAAAGAAAACATAAACGTGCAATGTACAATGCAATATATGAGACAAAATATATACAGTGACAGTATCGAGGAAATATAATAAACTCGTACTAAGGGCACAGGTAAAGCGACTTTGAGCGACTCTTCGCTCGAAGGGATCTGTTTTAATAGGTCCTTCTATCTCAATAATCTTTGCCCTGACCCTCCGATTCAGACGGTGCGTTAATTTATGCGCCCGTTGTCTGGCCCCAGCGGTGTAATGGCCCCACTCGTAAATTCAGACCGTTTGGTTAGTGCGTGCAAATTGAAAGCTCTCCAGGACCCAACAATAGCGGTTATGACTGCGCTATGGTTTTTTAACGGAAGTGCGTCCCTAATTTTATTTATGGTGTTGACACGTGCCTTTGTTTGAGTTTGTTTTAGCTTGATTTTCGTTTATCAAATCGTTGGAGTGTGATGCTGATTTACCTCTGCGCCTTAATGAGAACCTAATTTAAACTTATTTAATCTTGTAAAATAGCAAAGGTTTAATAGCAAAGGTTTTTTATTTATTATCTATATGTATAAAAAAATGATTAACTATTTTCCTTGGTTAGCATTACGCGTGAACAGCTGAACCGATTTCGCTAATTATTTTTTGATGCATTTGTTAATGTCAGTTCTTATAAAAGAAAAAATGGGAAATTTGCATCATATTGTTCTGACACACAGTGGGTTCCGGCTTCGATCCTCGATCAGAAAGATGGCTAAATTATAAACTTAGAATTTTGTTCTGGGTCTAAGTGTTGGCGTATTCGTGTTTATGTGTGTTCATGGTACCCACGATACAGCAAAAATCTTTGTGTGGGGTATATGAGTAGAAAGCATCTATTTAGCGTTGGATGCAATTATGTCCATATGTAAATACCTGTTTACTTTGTTAATTATGTAATTATGGATACACATATGTTACTTGTTATTTTATTTTCCTTTCATCACAAATTACGCGTAATGTTCTAGTGTCGACCGCTCCTCTTGAACAATGTAAATAGATGCAAATCGTCGGAAGTTGCGTCTAATTCACTCGTTAGCAAATTTTTTAATCTAATCTTCTCTAAGCGTAGATATCTACTATAACTTATCATCATATGCACTGCATGCAAGCAGCGTCTCACTTAAATTAAAAACAATTAAATGTAGGATTCCTCTATATACTTTTTTATAATATGAAAGTAGCAAACGAGTATGCAGTCCACCGGATGGTAAAAGGTCATTGCCACCCATGAACATGACATCTATACTAAAACAAGTCCAACTTAGATCAATTAATAAAACTTTTAGAAAACATTTACTATTATCAATAGGTCTTAATACTGATTATAAATCTATTCTTTCTGCATATTCAAGAAAGTTATTACAAGTGTAAAAAAATATATGACGGAAATTAGCACCATTCTTGCTAATCTTACTTAAGTTTACAAACGCCTTAACTAGTTAGTTTAAAAAATATTAAAATTATGTTTAAAAAAACAATTTATGAACTAACTATACCAGTACTAATTTTACCATTAAAAAAAGTTCATTTACTGAAGATTATTATACAGTGGTCTTGGATGATACATTTCAAGATGCTTTTCAAAAGTAGACATAGGTCCTTGATCAATATGCCCCGTGTTCTATTTAAGGTAAATTACAGGTGATTATGCGCTGCATGAGTTCCCAGGTATCCATTACACTGGGAGTCTATTTGCTACGTCATCCTGGGTCTAAATGACAATTCCCTCTCCGCCTTTATTGGGCGATCGTTGCATAATGGAAATGAGATGCAAACGTGGAGGCACGTCAAATTAACTCGTTAGTAGGGATGTACAGGCATTTCGTTATTGGGAACAATACCAGAGAAAAAAAACACCTTTAATTCAATTTTTAAGAATAAGACTTAGTAATTGTAGTATTTTCTTATGAGTATACTTTTTACTCATGAGTGTATCTGATTTAAGGACAAGCACCTTAGGTGTTTTGTTTTTAGTTGGTGACGCTAATAATCAAACTAAAGCATTATATTTTCTAATGTATGTTACGTAAAATTCTTCATATGAAATTTTTGCCTTAGCGAAAATTGATTCAAAATAAGGAGCTGTCTTACAAACGATATTAAAAGATTTGAGGCTACAATTAATAAAAGTAGATTTGCTTAAAAAAATATGCAATAAATGTACAAAACAGATGGCCAAAACTTACAATCGATCGCTTGGCCGATTGTCTGACTCGATAAGATATGGATATGGTTATCTCGGCGAAAGACGCTCTCGGTCAAGCCCAATTCATAGTGGAGGTAGCTCATCACATCATCCACCAAGACTTAACAGAACATGTATGATCTTCCTTAATTAAGAAAGCGACGTAGCGAAAGTAACAAATGAACATGATGTCTATCTGATTGTAAGCATATCTAATATGAAAGATGATATAACAAACATTTTGCCAGGTGGTAGAACCAATGTAGTTCGACCGAGGAAGTACCTATTTCTAGCGTGAAGCAGTTCTTGCGTTTCGGTGGAAGGGTGTGGTGGTTGCCGGCTCACTTTTATATGAGGCGACCATCTCAGACCTCGGGAGTAGCAACGCATCTGTGATAGACTTCATAAAGAACCCCCGATCTATATGAAGTTGCTTACAAATGTCCATGGGCGGCAGTAACCACTTATCATCAGTTGGGCTGCTTGCTCGTTTGCTACTTCATATTTATATAAAAAAAAAACATCATTTAGAAACAGTTGGGTCAAAAAATATTACATCTATGTATCCTTGAACTTCAAGTATTCCATTCTTATGTTGTACTTATGAAGTCACTTTTCACACTAATTACCATGTAAAATAAAGAATTTAAATTTAGAATTTGAATTTGTTGTATTTATTTATAGGGCAACGCAAAAACCGGCAAGGCATACAGCTAGGCATTCATGGCAGGCCGTATTAAGAATATTAAAGATAAATTTATTCTAAAAGCCACGAGTGTTGAGTATAATTTCAATATAAATTATATTGTTATGTACGTAATTCTCCACATTCTAACATTCGACATTCCGAGACATCGTTCAAATTCGGATGGGTTTTCATTAATATTACACGTCCCGATCCCACACATTCCCGATCGCCCTCAGATCGCAGCTGGAATCGAAAATACATGTGGCAAACTGACTGAAAATTAGGAGATATTTGTGTCTCGGGGTACTTTTATAATTGCTTTTTAATGATATAAAGATAGAATTTATACCTAGTGGTAATCTCTACCAGCCAACCTTTTCTATGTTTCTCACTTAATTTTGATTGGAAAAAGTCATTAAGCCTTTTTATGTAAAATTTTAAGCTCTCCACACTTTTAAACAACTTTTTTTACCGTTTTCGAGTATTTGCGAGACCCTTTTGATTTTTTTTCAACCCTTGCCGGGGGTTGCCGACACGAAAACCTTTACACATTGTTTTTGTATCATTTGAACTACATTTTATCAAAAATGCAAAGTTGAGTGTTAAGTTTTAATTTCAAACCTTATTTGACTGGACTATTATTTGGGGTTTTTACCGCACTAAAACTCCCCGGTGATCTTCCTTGGTGTTGCGTAGAGAATTCTAGGATCTTCAAAGGATCGCGACCGGGTTCCTCTAAGTGTTTTGTCCCCTCGGGCTTCACCCAGATGAGCGCCTATATCTACCGCATGGCCTGGTCTTTACGGTAAGCGATCGATATCACCATCCTTTCCGGTATTGTTTGACTGGGCGGTTCGTAGATTAGCCTAGGCATAATTAAGTAATACATAAAAATAGTTTATCCTAGGCACTACTTAATACATTTTTTCCGAAGTCTCTAGTGTGGAGGCCCCGGTGCTGTAGCTCCGGATGCCCTCCTTTAAATCCGGCCGTACACGATTTAGTTTTATGCATATTCTTTTTTATTCAGAACGAGTACTGCTTAGCTTATTCTTTTTTGGTCTGAGAACTGGTACATACATTATATTTCGTACTGAAAAGCAAACTTTATACAACTGCAAGTATTTTCCGCGCAGCGTGCTGACAGCCGGCATACGAGATGTATTTAATTATGTCTTGCTCCGAGTACTTTCATTACTCAGCATGACGTTTATTAGATTGTACTCATCACATAGTTTTTTCGCTTAGTAGTTTAAGGTATTTCGTGTGGGATTTGACCTTAAAATCTGGCTAAACACCTAGTACGATGCTATTTTGTTCAGTATTATGCTAACAAATTCAGCGGTCATGCCTCATGGTATTCAATTATATAAAGTAAAACAATGTAACCGACTTCTTTGCTAGAAAAAAATATTTAAATAAATATTGCTCTAGAGGGTACATAGTTCCGAAGACAAGGCAATGATGATGAAACTGTGTCAAATTTGAGCGCCATTTTCAATTTTCATTAAATGGGCCCTTGTGACACTAGCCATATACTTTGGCGTTTGAATCATGCCAATTATTCGCGGCATTTAGAAAAATCGCCTAACACTCATATAAAACAAGCTTTTAACCCCTCAGGGGTTGAATTTCAAAAAATCCTTTCTTATCGCTCACTTACACCGTAAAAGGAATCCCAAATTTCAGGTTCTAGGTATAGTAGTTTCGGCTGTGCATAGATATATAAGTCAGTGAGTCGGAATTGCCTTTTATATATATATATATATATATAGATACAAGGCCCTTAGTAGGTTTAACGTGGTAGAACTCTTTCTGCTTCAACTCGGGAAGCACCACTGTGGCACCTTTTTCTGCCTAATAACAGCAGTGTTATGCCCCGCAGTGTTCCGGTCTGAAGGGTGTGGTAAGGGAGACTTATTTAAGGCGTTTCATCTTAGTTCTCAGGTGTAGCAACACTTCTGTAGTTAACGTCAGTTGAGACTCTGATCTTATGTGGGGTTGATTACAGATGTCCATGTGCGGCAGTGGCCACTTACCATCAGATGGACTGCATGCTCGTTTGGTACTTCAATCTTAAAAAAAGGGCGGATAAAAGGATTTTTCTTTGTAATACCTAAATAAGGCAAGATACTGGAGCTAGTTTTTATTGCCCATGTCATAAACAAGATGTTTAAAAAATAAAAAGTGCGAATACAAATCCGCTGAGTTTCATGCCGGATCTTCTCAGTTGAAGTCATGTTCCGGCCCGGTGGAAGTGTCAGAAAAAATATTGTAACTGACAATTTGTAAGTGCCCCCGGAGGCAAATGCAAAATACATCTATTTCACTAGCTGTGCCACGCAGTTTCACAGAGAATACTCTATTAAAAAACAAACAAATATAGCGTGATGTTATATAGCCTAAAGCCTTCCTGGATTAATTTACTATTCAACACAAAAATATTTTTTCAATTCGAACCAGTAGTTCCTAAGATTACCGCGTTCAACTAAACAAACCTACTGCTTTAAAATATTAGTATAGATTTCTATCAATTTTATTTCTAATGTTCACAACATGGTAGTTACTTTGTAAAGTACAAAGTTCAACGACGAATATGTAGTTTATTAACAAGTATTGTTCATATTTTAGAGTGAAAGATATATCATAGATACATAGAATTCTTTGTCTGATTTACATGGCTTGCAGGCGTCCTATTCTACAAATCCGAGCTACAATCCAAAACCGATAGGTGCTATTTTGCGCTTGAAAACAATAGGGTTGTGAAAGCATCATTATTAAATTATTATACACTAGAATTTACAATTGCTATGACGCGGTCGATTATTACTACGACGGCAACTTTATAATAGATGAAAAGCCGGCTTCGTTCGGGTGAAATGTGACTCATAATACACAATCTTCAAACTACATCCATCCATCAAAAGTAAATTAATGAATACGGAAAACATGAAGACTGCATTTGTTTGTTCTGACAACTCAATCAATAAACATTTACACATAGAGAATACTGTGTCGTCACTGACATTGACTGACTTACAGTAGAAACCGAAAAAAATCCAGATTAACCAAGAAAACAAATGAATGCCGTATAATTCTTCTAAAATTAAAAAAAAATCTTAAATTACATAATACTAACGAAGATGGCCAGTACGAAATATGAAAAAATATTTTATGTTATTCCAATTTTTTTGCGTTCCTCTAAGTATGTCCATGAGTGTATATATATTGTTAGATTGGTCTATTTACTATCTTTTATTTAAAATACATATTGTCGTAATCGTAAAGAAATCGTCCCTCCCCCTTTGTCCTATATTTCCAGGCGCAATTTTTAACAATTTTGAAGCAGTCAGGTCAAAATTAAAGTAAATTTCCTTGAAAAAATATTTAGATTTGAGAAGGTAGCAACCCTACAGAAATGCTGTTTCTGAGGTAGTGGCAAATTCGAGTATTCAACTGCCGAAATAAATATTTATTCCAGTACATTTGTACGTGTTGAGTACAAGTGCTTAGAAAAGTTGCGCTCGCAGATTTTTTTAGTCGACTACTTCGACATAAACACTGGCTCATTTTTTATTTCTATAGAATTATAATATTAAAATATGAAAATTAAAAATACATACAGTCGAACATAGAACCACCTCCTTTTCGAAGTCGGTTAATAAAACCGCAATTAGCTCTTAAACATTTGCTAGCATGTCAACAAGCGTGTTTGGCGTGATATATACTTTATGCTAATATTTAGCCTTTTCCCATTTCTTTCCTGTCATTCACATTTCACATTCACATTTCTGTCTGGCCGAACCTGGGCCCCACTGCGTGTCAGACCGTATGGCAATAAATATAGACCGTCAATAAATATTTCCAAGACAATTAAATTTATTTAATTTTCTTGTGCTGACATACTAATATTCAACCTCGCTACTGAAAAGCATTGTGGGTTTTGGGTCACCCTCCGCCCTCACATTGTAGAGAGACCTTGACCTCATAGTGAATAAATAAGCTTATTATTCTACTTTTTAAGTTGTTTTTCACAGCAACGTTAATTATAGAAGCTATTTATACGTATACGAACTTATTTGTGTAGTATTTCTTAAACCCATTCTGTCCCACTCCTGGGCACGAGTCTTCTCTCAGAATTAGAGTTTTAGGCCATAGTACACCCCGCTGGCTAAGTGCGGATTTGTAGACTTCACACATCTTGAGAACTCTTTTTTTAGAGAACTCTCAGATGTTTCCTAGCGATGTTTTCCTTCACCGTAAAGCAGTGATAATTAAATTTGTAATACGCACATCATTTTAGAAAAAATCAGTGGTGCGAGTTTTATTTGTGACGGGGAGATACCTTCAAAAGATACACCGAAGCCTCGAGAGAAACTCCGGGTTATGTGGAATTTTTACCTACTAAAACCCCCTCGGTGGGATTCTTCAGCACTTGCAGGAGACTCCGGGATCTCCAGTGGAACACACCGGTGCCCCCTTGCGCGGCGCCCCTCACGGGCTCATCTCTTGGGGGAAGTGTAACTGTCCCAACACCTTTCGATGGTGTGTCCGCAGTGGCAGTTGTGCGTGCCTGGGATTCGAACCTCGGGCCTCGATTGAGAGGCTGAGTTTTAACCATTAGGCTATCACTGCTTATTTGTATAGTATAGTACGCAAGAACGGAATATGCAGTAAAATTTAAAAGTATGGCGCGGGACTTAGTTTAGTTAAACATCCTGGGCTACACGCCCTGGTGGCCTTCATCTTTCCCAATAGGATTACCAAACTGGTGCTATTTGATGAGAAAACTGGTAATAATTATTAATTACTCGCTCACAACTTAATTAATAAATTGCTGAATATATAAAAAAAACTTACTTTTCTATAATGAATCTTGCCACTGCCATACAGCATTCAACCTTGTTAGTAACTGATTTTTATGATATATTTTCGCTACCCTTATTTTATACCAATTATTATGTGTGACGGTTAATTTTTTTTCATATTAAAAATATTTATAATTAATAAAAAAATAATTAAAATATTTATATTCTTGTTCTTTTTTTATTATTTACATTTTGTATTCGGACAGTAATCTAGTGCTTTTATCAGTATTAATTCTATGGTACGTAAAATTGACGTAATTGTTTATAGAGTAATCAATTAATTATTATTACCTATCACAATTCGATAGTCCCATGTCTATAATTTGCTTTTCCACCTTTCGGTTAATTAATAGTGATTTCTTTCGCACCAAATCGCGGTTTCACTCTCAAATTATGTACAGATCCATTCAATCTCGTCACGCCTAGAGTCAGCTTTAACGACAAAGCAACAGATCCAATAACGAATTGAAAGCGCTAACGAATGTGCTATGTATGCATTTTGTGAACTTTATTTTTGCATTGGTTTCAGCAATGGTCTACCTGGAAAAATGTAATAAGCAAAGCTAAAAAAACATTTTAAAGCAATTGTTGACTATTAAACATTGCTTTTATGTGATTTAGGCGTATTTTATTAGACCTTTCATATATTCCATGCTGATAGTATCAATTTGAATGTATTTAATAATTTCACAAAAACAACACCAGCTTCTAAAGATAAACGAACAAAAATTATGTAGTTTGGGATTCTTATCAGTTTTAGGGCTTATTTAAAATATACAATTTTCTAAGCATCTAGCTTTAATAAATTTTGAGTAATTAAGAGGCCAAAAATGGTTCTAAATTGTGACTGTATAATACGCTTTGCTGTGTTGCCAGTTATTTTTAGAGAACATGGCAGCACACTGATACGTGAATAATTAAAATAAGTCAAGTAGGAAATAATAAGACAAAAGTCAATTAAATGATAAATCCATTTGATTAATAAAATGCTAATGTTGGTAAAAAGGAGCAAAATAATTTAAAAAATATAAATTAGCTTTAGTAAAGCAATTTAAATATCTAATGGCAAATAGATAAACCCTATTATATTTTAAAATATTCATAGATTTTTACTCATAAAAAGGGTTGGATGTAGGTATTCAACTATTTACACGTGGTACTCAGTTTAAAATTTTTAACTAAAAACGTTATACGATTAAAAAAAACTTATAAATTAATTTATACAGATTATTGATTGTTTGTACGCAGTCCCGGACCTAAGCGGGGGCAACCTGAGGCTTAAGGCCCGGGCGGCAAGTTCAGAGGGCGGCAAATTCAAACATGTCAAACAAAACATTTGGACATATCATATAGGATATATTATATAGGATATGATACAACATGGTAAAAATAAATTCAAGTGGGCAGGGGCGGCAATTATAAGTTTTTGCCCAGCCTAAAAATAATTGAAGCGCCGGTGATGTTTGTACGTTGCACGAAGAGGACATTGCCAGCTGGTATTTGCTAATTATAAATCACGATAGATTTATATCAGTTTAGTTCAGTTCCAGTAGCAAGTTACCAACGAATCTGTTTGTAGGGTTAGTTAGAACTACTTCAGGTTCTACTCTTGTATATAAGGCCATGTTATTACGTAGGAATATTATATAGGACCTTACATTAGGTTTGAGGATTACATTAAAAAGACACAACTTTTAGAAACACTGGAAATTTGATTGCGACTTTAGGGTGTTATAGGTATGTTAAAAACACGACAAATGAATTGGGTAGAACGATTCAAGCATTAGGCTTGAACGGTATGGCCTGAAAATATCAAACAAGTTAAATAGATATCCAAAGTAAACGATAATACAAGCGTTAAGAGTCTATAATTATGTCACTATTGAAAGTATTTTTGATTAGTTTAGTGGGTTTAGGGAATGTATGTAGTGAGACACCGAATTCTCGCCTGATAAATATTGAACAGGGCCCCATTAGAGGTTATAAGGCCCCTGGTGAAGATCAATACGTGTTTTATGGCATACCCTACGCTACTGCGCCTACAGGGACACAACGTTTTCAGGTACATTTTTAATAAGGAATGGGTTGTGGTTGTTTTTTTGCATCTAATCTTATAGTGTAACTTCCGAAGTATTATATGTAATAGCTATTTTCAATTCATGTTTGATTAATAACAAATTACATGTTTTATTATTTATTATTCCGCATCAAATAAGGTTGATATTAAGAGTTTTTTTTATAAAACATAAGTAAGCTTCAATAGTTACACATTCTACTTTCTTGCTGTATGTAATTTGAACTATATCGGCCCTACATCGTGTACATGGCCTTTGGTTTCATTTAAACATTAAATTAAAAATAGGAAATACTAAAGGATATGTAAATATTTCAGGCTCCTTTACCACCGCCGACTTGGATAACAACCTTCGAGGCTGTAGACAAGGGTATCATTTGTCCACAAATGAATCATCCAACGTTTGTTCCCGAAACCAAAAACATGCAGGAAGACTGTTTAATAGCAAATGTGTACGTTCCAGACACTGAAGAAACGAATCTCCCTGTAATTGTGTATGTGCATGGGGGAGCGTACATGTGGGGTTACGGGGATTTAATAACTCCGAAAAATCTGGTGAATATTGGTAAAGTTATAGTAGTGACTTTTAATTATCGCCTTGGTGCTCACGGGTTCCTTTGCCTCGGGACGAAGGACGTTCCCGGAAATGCTGGTATGAAGGACCAGGTGGCTCTATTGCGTTGGGTTAAAAAGAATATTTCCAATTTTGGTGGTAATCCTAATACAGTCTCTTTAGCTGGCTATAGCGCAGGTGCATCTTCGGTGGACCTTTTGATGATATCAAAAGCTACAAAAGGCTTATTTGATAAAGTGATACCGGAAAGTGGAGCTAATGTAGCAACTTTTAGTATTCAAGGCGATCCTGTTGAATCGGCTAAGGATTATGCGAAAATATTGAACTTCACTGACGTGAATGATTTTAACGCGTTAGAACAATTTTATAGAACGGCACCATTTGAATTGCTTGCTTCTATTAATTTATTTGACAAACTTGATGTTCCGTTTTTATTTACACCGTGTGTAGAACGGGACACCGGCGTTGAAAGATTTCTTGAAGATGACCCTGTGAAAATAATAAGGAGTGGTGATTATCCAAAATTGCCAATGTTATATGGCCTTACTACAATGGAGGGGTTAATAAGAATCGAGGTATTTGATACATGGAAGGATCAGATTAACGAAAAGTTCTCGGATTACCTACCAAGCGATCTTCAATTTGCTAGCAAAGCGGAAAAAGAGTTCATAGCCTCGAAAGTTAAACAGTTCTATTTTGGAAATAAGTCAGTGAGCAAATCAGTATTAGGTTTCATAGATTATTATTCTGATATAACATTTACTTATGCAATATTAAGATCTATTAATCTTCAGGTGCAAGCAGGGAATAACCAGATTTATTTGTATGAATTTGCATATAAGGGTGGTGGTACCTTAGTTGAGACCTATGAAATTCAAGGAGCTAGTCATTGTGCGCAAACATTAGCCGTTCTTGATGAAAAGAATTCTGCGCGATCGGATGAAAGCCATCTTTCACAGGATTATAGGGGTATGAAGAAAATAACCAGGGAAATTTGGCTCAACTTCATTAAGACTGGGTAAGATTCATATCATAAATATTCTATGGGTAAATTAAAGTCATCGTGGTTATCGAAGGGAGTGCAGTATATAAACCTGGAATGTCGGAAAATTATACGGAAGTGCGTAATATGACGTGGAATAGAGTTCCTTTGTATTTGAAAGGAAATGAGAATTAAATTACATGATCATCATAATGAGAGTTGTTACCTAAATCTAAACAAGTATTGTAATACCTTAACAGAGCCAGATGGTGGAATCAGTGTAGTTAGATTGGGGAGGTACCACCGCTACACCAATGTTTAGCGTGAAGCAGTTCTTGCGTTACGCTGGAAAGATGTGATGGACGGCTCATATATCAGATGTTATTTAATATAATCCACAATTAAATCAAAATGAACTAAGCCGATAGCTTTGACCGATGATCGAGAATATTCCTTTTAAAGACATATAATATCAGTTAGTGCAATTTAAAATTTATCGCTTCGGCTGCATTTTCGTCAAAACATTAAATCCTCTTCGCGTATCAAGATAAGATATGATTTTATAATGACTTAATTGACCTTTATAGCACCACCTTTTTTAAAATTAAATGTTAAACACGGGCTTACATTACTGAAACTTATTCGTATTCCTCCTCCAGTGGTTTGAAAGATGACTATCAAAATTATTTCAAATACTCTTTATTTGCATAGGCTCGTGACATTCCTTCTATCTCGTTCCTATATAACGCTATAAAATGTAGACACTAGTAAAATTGTTAAAAACATTTGACGATTTGACGACCCGCGTGGCCGAGCCGTTACCATACCGATCGAACGCGCAGTAGGTCCCGAGTTCGATTCCCGGCCAGACAGGCATCTGAATGATGAGTTTAGATTTCTGTTCTGGGTCTGGGTGTTTGTGTCTTTGGGTGTCCATGGCACCCACGACACAGGAGAAAATCCTACTGTGGGGCTATGAGTGTAGAAAGCGTCTATTTAAATAAAAAATCCGACTGCATGTAACGAAATTTTTGTTGTTAACTAACTAACGATATATATTTAATTTGACGCTTATATGAGTTAATGTCAAAACAGTCAACAGGTCTATTTACTAGCTTTCTTTCTATAACCATATTGTCGTAAAAGTTAAAAAAATCTTCCTCTTTTTACTTCATTACCCTCCTCCTGACGCAGTCGGGTAAACATACTCTTTAAAGAATGTGTCCGCCGAACGTCAATCATCGTACCTCTGGAGCAGACAAGAGGCCTCTCCTCACCGCACCTTACCCCTTGCCTCACGCCTCGCCTCACCTCACCCCCTTGTCATCGCACCCTAACATGTTGAAACAGCTCACTACTACTCCGTTAATATATACAAATTTTATATTTCCTCAGCAAACCTATACCAGAAGGATCTACATTGCCAGCGTGGCCTCCTACAGGCCCGGATCACAAGCCATACATGGTGATAGATGAGACTTTGGAGTTGAAGCATACCCCACTTCTACATGATCGGTATCTCTTCTGGGATGAGATCTACAAGCAGTATTATCGATACCCCATGCCGCCATCAATACCGTCTGAAAAACGTACAGAGCTGTAACAAAGTGGTTCAAAGTTGCAATTGACTTTGCAGTAAATATGCTGTTTTAATAAATAAATACAACAAAAAAACCTTTATTCCTTGACAGAAGGTTAAGGAATTAAATTAATTTTCAGTAAGTAAATATGAAGTAATAAAATATAGACAGGAATTGAAAAGAAATCTACGGTTTTTTTATTATTTTGCAAAAATAGCTAACTGGGAAACTTTTGTGGTTAAAATCTGCAATGCCGCAGGGGTATAATCAGGATCGAGAAGTAGAAGGTTAAATTTTCCATCATATCATTTTATCCCACATATCCAGTATTTAATCCTATCAATTTTATTATTATTAAGCCTTAGCGATGTGGAGCCTCATAGTTTGTAATGAGTTAGAAAGTATTGGCTTCAAAAATATCATTAGGTATTTTAATATAAAAATAAACAAGACGAATAATTTTTACATCATACAAGATAGTTGTTTTTATTAATTAAAAAACAATGAAATAACATATAACAAGAAACTATTATGAAAGCGACGATATATTTTTAATTTAACGCATTTTATGAGTTTTCCTCAAAATAATTACATATAAGTTGGAAATGGTTGGACATACATACATTAATATGTACGCTCGAAAAACATTACTGTTCTTCTGACGGGTAGAAAGATCGCATTTACAAGTGCTTTTAGTACGAGTTTATTAGTTAGCCAAAATCTGTCTTAATTTCTATATTAAAAACTCGATGAAGGGGTACGGTGGACTCGATTGAAACCTCATCTGAAAAATAAAAATATGCCGTCACGGGATGCCTTTTTTTGTTCTCGAGGGAAAAACCTTTAAAAGGTACCCGGGCGCCGTGGGACGTAAGGGTTATGTGGGATTTTTACTGCACTAAAACCCCCCGATGGCCGTCCTCGGCGCTCCGGGAACTCCGGGATCTCCAAAGGAACGCAAACGGAGTTCTTTGACCTACTACATCGTTTGGTATTTACGATAATATGCGACCACACATACCGCCGTCCTCCCCGGGGTCGCCTGGCTGTACGGTTTGTGCTCCCACTCTTGCCGCCCGCAACCTCGGAAGTCCCCTTTTAGTCGCCTCTTACGACAGGCAGGGGAAACCGTAGCCCTATTCTGATTCCGGAACTACAGGGACGGTCACGGGATGCCTGGTAGATGTGAAAGATCGTGTTCGTACAAGAAACATGCATATAAGACAAGATTGCGTCAGGAACTAAACATATTATAGCATAATGAAAATAACACCATCTACGAACAGTACCCGGTACTAAGTCGAACTAACCTTCCGAAAATGTATAACAGATGGTGCTAAAATAAATAAAGGCAAGCATCGCCACGCTAACAATCGGGTGTAACTGCGCTTAGAAATGTTTCACATCAAAATATAGAACAATATTATTTTCGTGACAACAACATAAATATATTCGCAAAATAGGGATTGTTGAGTATTTTGTTAAATTTTAAAGCTGTAAATGGCATTCGCCATATTGGGCACCCGGATACCATTTTTCGTTAGTTAAGGCCAATTCACACGTATTAGTGAGGTGCAGTTCTTTTGTCTATAGTTGCATCACTGTCAGTTAGTGTCAGTGACGACAGTGTTCTCAGTGTGAAAATGCTCCTTTTTTGAATGAGCTGTCAAAACAAACAGAAGAACTGAATTTGTTTGTTCTGACAGTTGGTGTTTTTCCGTATTTATTTCCTTTAGTTTTGCTTTGCATGGTGTATTATATTTTGTAAATACTGTATTATAAATATTAGTAACATTTTCTTACGTACTTATGAAGCCGGGTTTATTTCTTAACACTAATCACTCTAATCAGTTTCTGCGATATCAAGAGGTTTTTATGTAATTATGAGCATATTAAATACATTTCCGACAATGAATAAATCAACTTCTTGCATCCCATTGTATTAAATCGCAAAAGTGTTTTGTTTATTGTTATTTCTTTATCTTATTAATTCGTATGTTTCGGAATAGCAAGTCATCATTTTATTAACAGCACATATTTTGTTAATAGCACATACAATGGAAATGCCGAAAACCCGAATGGGTTAAAAGTAATGTTTTTCGAGCGTATGATGTATGTTTATTTGTTAACCGACTTCCCAAAGGAAGAGAGGTTATCTATTCGTCACGTATATACATATATATTTTTTTAATTTCTTTTTTATGTATGTTCGGGCATAACTCCCCGATGCCGCCAACGACCGTCACGGTTCGACCGTCATTGTATGCGGTCAGTTTCACAGGGGGTCCCATTTTATGGAAATCGATAAATTTTCAGCAGTTTTCC
>DWNE01000762.1:0-25846 GCA_018249875.1 Cecropterus toxeus | reverse complement strand
ACGAGGAAGTACCATCGCCACACTTAATTAGACCGTGCAGCATTTTGTCCATTCCGTCGGAAGGGTGCGATTGCTGGTACTTTCATATGAGGCGATCAACTCTATCTTCGGGGGTAGTAAGTAAGTAAGTAAGTAAGTAAGTTAGCAACGCATCTGAACTTGACGTCAAATTTAACCTCTGTTTTATATGAAGTTGCTTATAGGTGTCCATGGGCGGCAATGACTATTTATCATCCGGTAGACCGCATACTTAGACAGTATAATGCATAGGAAAATAAACTAAATTACTTTGGCGATAATAATAAACCAATAAATTGCCAGGTAGAACCAATGTAGTTCGACCGGGGAAGTACAACCGCCTCACGTATTTCTAGCGTGAAGAAGTTCTTGCGTTTCGTTGGAAAGGTGTGGTTGCCGGCTCACTTATATGAGGCGACCATCTTAGTCCTCCTCCTGTTCTATATGAAGTTACATAGAAATGTCCATGGGCGGCAGTAACCACTTACCACCAGTGGACTGCATGCTCGTTTGCTACTGCATTCTTATAAAAAAATACTTTCTATGCATTTTATTCTTTGGCAGTCGCAAAGCGTCGGTGCCAAATATTAGCAGTTCTAGACTGTTGCAATACCCGGACTGTTTAAGGTTCGTTAAGCGTAGGACAATAAACAATGGATGGACCCCATCAATGTAACCATAACGCCATAACTATTTTTCACGCCGATTATGGTGGCCGGCGTCACTAACCTTACCGAGTTCCGTTCAAAAATAGACCCATATCAATATGATCAAAACTAAAACAATAAATAATTAAGGTTGCCGTTTATATAGTTGTCCTAATACTGGACTTTGGCTAACAATTAGGAAAGGCCTTTATTCTTCTAGAGGGGGAACCTTCAAAAGGTACCTGACGTCGTGGGAGCGATGCCAGGTTGTGTGGGATTTTATCGCACTGAAAAGGTAGCTTTTATAATTATAGGTATATCCTCGGCGCTGCGAAGAAGACTTCGGCATCTCCAAAGGAACGCAACCGGAGTCCTCTGCTGGACGATTCGAACTCCCACTCTTGCCGCCCGCAACCCCGGACGCCCCTTTTAATCGCCTCTTACGACATTTAGGGTATACCGTAGACCTATTCTAATCCCGAAACAATAGGGACGAATTAGGAAAGGCCTAGAATAAAGTAATCACGTTACTCTAATACGTATTATTGAAGAGACTCCGGATAGTATATAAAAACCTGCGACGGATATTAAGAAACGGTCCTTTAAGACCTCCGAAGAGGTGGATTGAGGATTAATCTACATTATTCTATGATAGGAAATGAGACGGAAGCGCTCATGATATTTTTCCTACTAACGGTCACCAAACTAACTTTCGATCGTTTATTATTACCTGTTAATATTTAAATTAAACATAGTTTGTACCTAGCTATGCCCCTCGATATCACCCGAGGTCTAAAAAACGTGACATAACTTTAAATTGGCATAGCTTTTGATACAGTTTATTAATTTTACTGAAATAATTATTGTTACTTGAAGACGCTTTTATATTTACACGCAACAATAAGACGCTATCTTATTCATATATATTTAGTACTTAATTATATATATTTTTTTTTATTTACATTTTGACCAATATAGAAATCCAAACATCCAAATATTTTATAATAGGTATATGCATTGTACGATCGCAGAACTTTCATTTTATGTACCTATTATGTATGGATGTTATCACATAATTTATACAACTTCAGAATAGAATTAAGGTACGAATTAAAGTAAGGTACTTACACGAATGTTAGTACACGAAATCGAATTGTTATAATGAACTCAAAGTAGGTTTAGTGAAATGTACAAAGAGAAAACACGCAAGTGCTTCGAATTGTTGATTTGAGGGCCGTTCGGTGAAACTGTGATTGCTGTGAATGCAGGATTCGCTATTAACATAATCTTATCTAAGCAGGCAAATGCTAAACATAAGTAATCGTCAGTTAAAGCAACTGTAACGAACTACGACTCTTAGAACTATTTTTATTCATTCATTTTTAGGTAATCTACTAATGGTTACATAAGTCTGCCCCAAATAGGTAGCCAATAGGTACCTATGCTATATTTATAAGATAGCATGTTCGTTTACCTTTCTTTGCGTTATTTCTAGTCATGTTTTGAGTGAATACTTTTATATGTATATGAAGCTAATTACTGTTATAAGTTTATAGAATAGTTTAAAAATTCTCAAAAGAAAATACATTTTTTTTTAATTCACCAATAATTGCAAACAAAATAACACAATTCTAAAAACGTACCATAGGTTGTCCATAATTATTTCAGCTCCCTCTGGTAAGCCTGCGGCCTAACAGAAGATACTGTTCAATATTTATTATAACAAAACTCATAAATTATTTAAAATCGATATTGTATCATCAAAATGTCTATATCAAATAACTTAGCAATAAAAAACCATATTAAAAGTTACAAAAGACGTTAAATAAAATGATTCTTTTTACAAAATAATCAAGCCATTAAAATGATTACGATTCTTTTTTTCTTGCGACATCAAATCAAAATTTTACTATCGATTTAGCAAATGGGAGTGTCGAGTGAAAGTGGTTACATCACCAAACGTAATGTCAAATATTGTCATGTTCGGCAATTATCACTCGTAGCGACGAATGTTGTGAACTTAGAAATCGTTTATCAGTTCTTACCGCATTTGGTTCGAGCGAACATTTTCTTAATTACTTCCTATTTTCTTACAACGGAATTGTTATCGAAAATGGAACAATACATAAATTAACAAACAAATGCCTTTTGCCGACAAATTCCCGACTCCCCAAAATCTAGTCAACCTTCTTATGGACTCTTTTGCCTTGTTACAGCTATAACTACACCTAAGCTATACTATGTATCTACATAATTCAAACATCATCAATTTAAAGTTAAAGATACAGTTTATTCTTCTTATTTTTTTGGAATTAAAAACTTGATGCTCTAACGCCACTGTGGTTAATGTCCTTTTAATCATTCTTTCACGAAAAAGTATTGTTACTTTTCTACCTGGTTCTCTTATAAAATTAGCATTCATGAAAAGTACAATCATATATAAGTACGTTCATAATTGAGGAGAACAACCTAAGCGTTTTTAAAACTCGATAACAAGTTAATAGCCTCTAGCGAGTAAGAATTCTAAATAGACTACTTAAGTATCGATCGACGAGTTTGCAGAGGCATCACTGAGTCACAAAGGAACTACACTTTAGCGACTTTGTGTTCGCAAAGGGGATATTCGCATTTGCTTTGTTAACATAAACGATTTTACATGTAGCGATGTCACTGGACCTTCTGATCGCTCAAAATAACTGGCTCTTTTTATAAAATAGGCTCTCATATATAAAACCCTTATCTAATGAGAATGAGTTAATAATCCCGCATTTATCATCCGACTGTGTCAGAATGAGGGTAATAATTTTCGAGCGTGTGTTTGTATGTATGTTTATTTGGATGTTCGTCTATTTCTTTCGCATGCGCTACGGCTCAAAGGGCTTGACGGATTGCTTTATTTTTTTTAATTGCGCCTGCAAATACCGTTAACGAGGGGGGAGGGGTTCAGAGACTTTGCTACTATCACGACAATATGAGTATCAAATGAAGTAGGATTTAAATAATGTTCCTTAAGTTTACCGTCAATACGTAAGGCGAAAACAAAATACGATTACACAGTGACATACATGACCTTAAGATAAAAATAATCTGGTTAACGTACATCATAACATCCGCACTTTTACTGTACTATACCATCAAGTCTAGTGAGTACCTGTTACGATATCAGACCTGGGAAAGTCACCTCGCCAAATATGTATAAAGATCCGCTTAGCGTTCAAACAACCAATGCAGCTGAGAAACTTTTCTCTGTATATATAGAAATCTTAGTTAAATATAGTATTTAAGCAACATTCTATACAGTTCACATTACTTTAATGTTGTGGAGATTTGATTTCGTTTACGGTTATTCACTGGAGGAGTCTCTACGGCAGGGGCGTAGCTACCGCAGAAACTGCCGTATCAATTATACTGGGCCCCCGGACCATGGAGGCTCCCAACGTACGTAAGCAAAAATTAATAAAAAATTCCATGGTTTATTTACTAGCTTTCGTTTGATACCCATATTGTCGTAATAGTAATAAAAATCGCCCCTCCCCTTCCTATTTCTTCTATTTCAAGACAACATTTTTATTAGAAATTATATACCCTATGTAGCTTTCCAAACTTAGGCGATAAATGTAGACGATGTTAAAGAAATGTCCAACGTCATTATCCACCAAGCTGTGTGGGATGTAGCGCGTGCCAAAGAAATGGAAATACAAACAAACAAGCATACATACGCTCGAAAATATTGACCTCCTTCTGACGCAGTAAAAATAAAGTGGCAATGAATCGTATTCTTAAGTTTTGTTTTCACTCCAATCGATATTACGTCTGCATTCGTGTAACTTCTGAATTACTTGACCGATTAAGGTCATATTAACACAATATCCATTTGTTTTATCGAAACAATGGTTTATACCTATGTTAAGATCGGATAAATAGTCGATATGTAGTAAAATGATTTATAAAATTTTAAATCTATGAACCAAAATTAATTAATGGTAGGTATTTACCTTGATATTTAAATAATATGAATAATTATCATTATTTTCTATAAAAACAATTTGAAGACCCGCGTCGCGGTGCGGTCACCATACCGGTCTACCACGTAGTGGGTCCCGGATTCGACCCCCGGCCAGACAGAAATGTGAATGATGAGTTAAACTCATCATCATCATCATTTGCGTTCTGGGTCTGGGTGTTTGTATATTCGTCTTTGTGTATCCATGGAACCGACGACACAAGAGAAAATCCTACTGTGGGGCTATGAGCGTAGAAGCGTTTTTTTTTTAAACAACAGTACTTTAAGCTACAGTTATAATAAAATACCTTGTAATATTTTTTTCGCAATAGTTATCTGAATTTAAGTAGGTACTTGGATAAACTGTATATATGTGTTACGGTCATTTAAATTACTCCTCTAAGTTTGGAACTTAATGTGAACGTGAAAATATGTGGCTAAATAAATTTCAATTCCTTTAAAATATAAATGGCACTAGAAATATATCGGTAACGTTTCGTAATTATAGTAAGACGACTTCAACGTCATAAGTTTATTAAAATAAAGAATGATTATTTATTTCTCTCTCTTTTGAAAATTCGTAACCGTACTAAAATAAATATCTTCTATCTGAGCTAAAGACACATTGTTACCTGTACGGCATCACTTGAAACGCCTCATACTCGAATATTTTACTCTACTTTACCAATTACCCTTAGTACCAGTTTATTACGTTTCATCAAAACAAACATTCTTTATGTTTTCGGACAAAATTGCAATGTACATTGCAAGTTTTGGCCGAAAACGGAAACGTAAGCGTGCGATATACATTGCAATATATAGATGAACTGTGTAGAAACTGATGTAGAAACGTGAAAAATTATTGATTTCAGTAAACGTAATAAAGTCGTACTAGGTGTATAGACCAAAAACGAGATGTAACGGTATATTTCTATAAGTTAAGAAGGCAGAAGTAAGAGTATATATCGTACCCTCGTTATCGTGAAAAATGTCATGATAATATATGTTATAGCCTATTATGTTCAATTCAAAAAGACTATCACCCTAACCAGCCAGAGATTACGTCTTTCTTACATACAAGAAACAAACAAACTCTTACACTTTATAATCTTAGTATACAATTATACATTAGCGGACGTACGTTCAGAGTCAAACATTGTCAGATTCCAAAATCGCAAACATTCGATAATTATATACGAGTACATTTATAACATGTACGCTATTTGTTCTCAAAAATATTAATTGAGCAATTATCAACAGTCATAACATTTCCGTATTAACGTTAACTAAGTCACGATTTAATATGAATGTAATCAAAATATTAATTCAAAACTCAAGAATAACATTTAACTTGTAGTATGTACATGTATGGTTACATAAAGCATGCGTAGGGTTGCCGCGTTTTTGATGAAAAGTTGTGTTAATTCGGGAAAAATGAAGAGTCTAAGAAAATAATAGTTGACAAAAGTTACTTTTTCGCTTACACACAGAGAATATGATTTTATTTTTCTAACAACATTTTTCCTCTAAGTCTCTTTAATGTTATGTAACATAATAATAATAATATATAAATCCAATAACGACTACCACACTATCTTTTCTTACTAATCGCCAATCTATTCTTATAGAAAACAGTAACCCACTGATCAAGTAATGATTTCAGTCACAGATCTTTGAAGTCGCTGCGACTGAATTACCGAAGAAAATATAGTATCTTGGGTACTGTATTATTTTTCTACTATGTATAGTAAATATTATAATTATTGTCTTAATTATTATAGTCTGATTGGTAATGGTAACCCTAAAGCGCCATCCTATTAACGAAATATCCGACGGTACTCTGGTTTAAAAAAACTTGGGCGGAACAGGCGGAAGTCAATTGCGTTCACAGTTATTTGTAAGTACTAATATTGGAGGCTTGTACGGTTACTTCATAATAAAATATCCACGTCATACAATATAAGTATGTGAGATAATCGCTGAGTAATGACCATATTCGATTAAAATACTTAAGCATGTACTTTAAGGAACTATTAGTATTTTTTTTTATTGATAATTAAAAAATAAAAAAAATGATTTTTTTACCGTTGCTTTTTATTAAGCCCGTCGTACCACACAAGAATGTAACGATTAACACATAGATACCTAATTATTTAATATCGTTTTCCTTATCAATACCTGCTTACAGAGAAGTGTTCTGGAAAATGTGTTGTCCATCTAATACGCGAAATAATCATGGTATGGGTACATTTTACCAAATGTAATTATAATGAAATTGCTAAACACAAAAGCAATTTTATGTAAATACATGCGATGTGTAAAATTATTAACACAGTTTACTCATACAAATTAGTGAGTGAGCATGAGATGATCTTATTCCGTCATAGGATAATAAGAGTACGCCAAGATCAGTGTAACGACCTGCACTTGGTTGGTTTTTTGCAACCGGTGATGTATTTAGGTATTTATAGTTTGGCAGAGTCAGAGCGAGCAACCGAGAAACGTGAACAACCTTCTTAGCGGAGCACGCCTTATCTGAGCAGGTTTACGCTTCAACCCTCATTAATACTTTTAGATATTTTTGTAAGTATTTCTGAATAAAAACATGTGCAATATCCTGTCAGAAAACTGAATAACTGTGTGGCTATGTAATTAAGTTAATGTTTATATTCGTAACTTTAACATAAAATAACATAAATTATCTTAAATTTTAATGCATACACTTAAGTACGGTATGTATAATGATGATTATACAGCCTTCAATACTTTAATTCTTAGTAAAAATTAATCAACGTTTCTCTAAATTTGCCCTAACACACTAAATTTGGCCTACTTTTATAAGAAAATGGGTACGTTTAGTCGCATTAAAGAAAGTCTGTAAACCATCATTATGTGATTATTGGCAATAGATATCAATAATCAAAATTCGTAAATACGGTCATTTAAATGAACAACTACTAAACCAATATTCAACACGATCCACTTAACAGTATTGGGAAAAAGTAAGCAATAATTGTTGGGGTAACCGTGCAGAATAGATTATAGCACGGTAGTAGCCGCAACACTGCTACTAAAATATACGCCAACCGTTAATAAGGTACAGATAATCAAAAACAAATAAATTATAGTCGCCCCAAAAAGATTATAATATTGTAAAGATTTCGAAATATCGCCAAATGCAAGCGTAATACTTATTAAATAATGCTTACATAAAAAGAGTCAAAATCAAAAACTACTGGGTTATCGTTGTTACTTCCTCTAAATTCAAATTTCAGCGTAAAATTATTATATCGCGCAAGTCGAATGGACGCAGTGACTTTAACTGCAGTAATACCTACAAGTCTTTTGTTCCCATCGAGCGAGGGTCAGAATTTCAAAAGTAAACAATATGGACTGTATACTGCTATGTATATTATGTATACACGTATTTAACACGTGTATGCTCTTGCTTTACATAATACACGAAAATCACAAGTAATTAACGCTTAACATTTGACTTCAGCCATGTCAAAACCTATATGACGGAGGTCGATGTCTAATCAGAGTAACGTTGGGCTGTATGTAATTGAATTTTCGACACTAAAATTCTATAAAATTGATGATATAATTTCAATTACATGTGAAGTGTATCTTCACATGAAATTCTGAGCGTGTTACGTCCTTGGCAATGATTTTAAAAACTACCTGCAAGCGCAATCTATGCTAGCGATTGCTTAACCCATAACATGTTACGTACTCACCTTCGACATGTCGCTAAGTACAACTTCTTTGGAAATAACATTAAACAGCCATATCGCTCACTTCTCCATTATTAGAACGTTTTAAATTTTAATGATGAACATATATTTCGCTACAACGTACGTACACTGGTCGACCGCGGAATATTCGTATTACATTTTCGAGACGCTGTTTCGCGACAGAGGCCCGATCAATACTGGGGTTGTCGTTACCGGCAGATATGGTAAAAAATACAGCGATACGTTCGTGCGCGCGCAAACTGTTGTTGACTGACGAACACATAGGAGTGTGTCGGATGGCACGACCAACGACTCGGCCCCCAACCTGATACAGAATACAGAGTAACTGACACGAACTGTAATTGTGCGAGGCCATCGGTATGAACGCACGGACTAATTGTAAGTACAGGCAGTAAAGGGAACTTGCAGTATCAATTGCAATCTGGCGATAATTCGCGAGAAGCGCGGAGGTATCCGACGCTCACGCAAAAGATGAAGAGCCAGTAAATATCGCGGTCTAGGAAATGTTAAGGAAATATAAAGTATGTTACTCCAGTTCAGAGTATTTTAGTAGACTTACCAAAGTCGAGAATCATAAAAGTTGGATCCCTAACACATTACATCAGAATGTTTATTGTTTAGTTCGTATAATGATTTAGCTTAATTTAATTATTTATCTACACAATGCTACGTATCTACTTTGAGAATAATTGAAGATTTTATGATTTTATCTAGTTTTCTACGAAAAAAATGTTTGCCTGGGTAAGTAAATTTACACTAATTTGATTTTATAATTATTTATTATTGCAATATATCGTTCCTTACTACTAATGAAACGAATAAAAATAAATAAAAGGATGAATTATATGTCATAATCATATAATCATCGCTTGAGTTATGTTTACCACGGTAAAGAGTATCCTATGTGTTAATTCAGGTCATAACTATCTGTGTGCAAAATAGAACCAAAACCGACAATAGTATAAGCGCGGAAGACAAACATCCAATCATCCGTACACTCATCATCACTCAAACTCCCTTTATAATATTAACCTTTTAACCGCTAGACTTAAAATATAGTGTAAGTACAAATATAAAATGTCCAATATGCGAATGTCTACACACAGAGTATTTGATTAGATTTGCCCGTTGAAGCTTGCTACAAACGGATAATGACAATAATCAGGAAGTTTCTATATCTCAGAATAAATTCCTTACTTTCTATCTACATCCTCGTGAAAAGTGGTATAGTAGATACTTATTGCTTTTTGACATCGCATGGACTATTGAACAAATTAATGGATATAATTCATTAAATATTTATATATTAAGCAGAAATTCATCCGAAAAAATAAAACGTATGTAGAATTATATTTTTAAGTTATTATAAGTACCTGCTTTAAAGTCTCATGCATAAATATATTTATTAAACATCATTAAACAGTATGTTTTTATTTTAAATAGACAAGTTGGAAACGGGCATGCAGTCCTTTTTTCTTTTTTTAGTGACGACGGGGAAACCTTCTAAAGGTACCCGACTCCTTGGAAGCAACGCCAGGTTGTGTGGGATTTTTACCGCACTAAAACCCCTACAAAGCTGTGTGGAAGACTCCGGGATCCAACGAAACGCAACTGGAGTCCTCTATGCGCGATGCCCCTTTACTTTAAGGCTCCTCGCCGGTGAGCATTTGCGCTCACCTTACCTTCTGTTCTTCACGACGGCATGCGACCACAGATGCCGCCGTCCTTCTCGGGGCATTGGACTGGACGGTTCGAGCTCCCACTCTTGCCACCCGCAGCCCCGGAAGCCCCTTTTAGCGCGTAAGAGGTGCTTACGACAAGCAGGTAAAGCAGGCGATGCCGTAGCCCTATTCTGATCCCGGAACTGCAGGGACAGGAAATATGTAATCTACCCCAAATAAGATTCGAGCCTTACTAACATTTTATACAGATGCTTTGCTACGCCTAAGAACTTGGTTAGAACGCTTCAAAAGAGTGTCACTTTTATAACAAACCATGTTATTAGACAAAAATGGGGGTAGAGGTGGTGCGTCCATAGTCAAACTGCGAAGGGTTGTACCACATTGAATTAAGTTTTATAATTATAACAATTAAAGTACATGTTAGATATCCGAGTACATAATATTTAATTTCTACGACGATAACATCTATGTCTATGCCACAATTTTACACTTACACTTTATTTTAAAAATAATGTCTCACTACTTCATTACGCAATAGGTAGGTACAGTCTCTAGAAAACAGCAATTAGGCAGTAAAAGTAGACATCATATTTTATGATAAATCAACAGATCGAAATACGTTTGGCCTTAGATCTACGGTTCAGAAGTTTAAGATATATTTATGAAATTAGTAAAAACACGAATATATGGGAAAGTCTATTTTGAAACCTTTATTTCTTTCGACCAGTAAATTGCCACACAAATAACTAGAATTTCTGAATTGCACTAAATTCCTTTTTATATTTCCTGCTAGCCTCTCCAGAATATCCAATTTTATAATCGTTCTTTAACAAAGGTGGCCGAAAAATCGTTGCTGGACCAATATAAGTTTACTGATCTATTTCGCATAAATGTAAACGCATACTACTTCTTACCGCTATTTCGTTCATAAAAAAATGATCGCGTGGCCATCTGAGTCACCTGCACTAAAAAGACTGATCACATCAGTAGTATAAGTACAGTTGCATAATTAACAGATTTAATTATGATAAGAGTATATCAACATTTTTCGATACGAAATCATAGACTATATTTTTATTCCCTACTTTTCCATATGGTTAATTTTTGAAAATAAATCCCATCTATGTTTAATTCTTTAATGGTATCAGCAAGTTCATCAATAAAAATACTGATAACGAAAAAATGATATCGTAACTGTGGATTATTTATAATATATTTTTAAGGATTTAAAATATATATTATTATGAGACGTCATTGTTTTGGTATTAGTATAATTTTGGCTATTTAGTACATGTCATCAATCTATGTTACTTCTGTATTAAAAAGTAAATTCACTGTCAATTATGACAACCACAATTTGACAAGAAATCATACTGACTCACAATGACAGTGACAGTGAAAGTACCGAGTAACTCAGTCTGAGACTGAGTAAAATAACATCAATAAACATTATCAACTGTCCACTTTCTAATACCTAGTTATTCAATAATTTATTTTCATATATAATTAAACGTAAAGAAATGGTTGCGTCAACGCTAACTATACAAGACATTTTGCCATATGGATCAAATAAATCAAATAACAAGAAGGTTGACATGGACGCTGTTTTACCATTTATATTGTTACCCATATTACTGATAATAGCCACTATGTCGCGATTAGTAACTATAATAATCATGGTATTAATTGGTATGGCTGTTCTTTATGTCCAGTCACGTCCACGCCCAAAAAACAGGTAATTTTATGTAGATTGTATGCTTGACAGATTTGAATTTTATTGATTTTAGCTTACTAAATACCGCATTGACCTAATAGTCCCAACTGCATTGATAAGAGTGAAACACATTAAAGTTACTGAGCCTATTTTTATTACTAACTTATTTAGTGCTAGCTACCGCCATATCAAAAATCATTAAAGTCTTACTTGTATGATGTAGTACCATCATAATTAGACAACAAAGTATTCCACTTTGTTCCAATAAGTTTTTAACTAAAATATGGGTGTATGCAAAATCCTTATCTTACCTATAATTTCTGAGACAATCCCTTAACATACCTATTATCTTTAATACGACCGTGAATTACTTTTGCAGGTCACCTTTCTTTTTCTCCTGGACTGTATCTTCAGGAATATGTATGTTTCTAGTTTTTGAGCTGGGTATATTGAGATTACTTGAAATCACTCAACTTGAAAACCTCATATTCCTATTGCTACTACTGAGTACTTGTTATTTCTTTTACAAAATGAAAGCTGTAGCTGATTTTGAACTAGCTACTGGATCGTCGAAAGGAAAAGAATACAGGTGAATCACTAAGATTTATAAATTATATATGACTAAATATTTGTGGAATTTACAAATTTTAAAACTATGTGACTTATTTAATTAATTTTCAGCCCTGTACTCACATCTGATTCATATTACTGCCAGATTTGTCAAATTGAAGTCAACGAGAGGTTCTTCCATTCAATTTGGTAACAAAATTGTATATCGTAATTATAATATTGCTTTAAATATTAATTTACTTAAAGCTATGGATTTTTCATCCATCATATATGTAGTTATTTCTTGTGTTATATGATGCAATAAAAAAATTATTTACTTGTCAAATTTCCAGGTGGAACTGCTGTGTTCTGAGGCCTAACTACATATATTTCCTAGCTGGCCAAGTGTTTGCATTTATAACACTAATATTCGGAACTAACTTGGGCCTAACTACAATTTGCCAGCCCTTCATACTATATGGCACTATACTTATGCCAGAAGACTGCAATGATGTTTATCACGAATTTGAGTAAGTTTCTATAACTAAATTTGAAAGGTTTGACCCTGAGCATAAATTGGTAATGAAAATAAAGTTTTTTTTTTTTTAATATTACACACATTTTTTTTAATAATAGAATATGTCAGTTAAATGAGCGGGGCACCAAGGACCCAAGATTTAAATTCCTTGCATTATTATTATTTGTATTAACTTAGTAAGGCAGTCTACATGTCTACCTTACAAATATTTGTAAAGACTATGCAAGTATGGCCTGATACGCATGAGGGTCGACATAAATAAAAACAGAGCTGTAGCACATAGTGCTTGGTTTTGTACGATTTACCCAACTGCAACAGATTGTGCGTAATGTTTTGTTTTAATATTTTTAACAATGTTACTTGTTAACATTACGACAGCATAGTGCAAAGCATGGTGCTTATCAAACTCATGTTTGATGACCAAGACATTTTTCATCCTGAAACCAGGATACTCGCACGTTAGATGATGCTTATTTTTGCATTATTACAACAGTGGCTCTGATTTTGGCAGTCATACAGTAAAATTTATCTGTGCTGGCGCTATGGTGGAATATGGCCTAATTCCTCATTATTCAACGAAAAGACCCTGTGTCATTAAACATTTGAGACAGTTATCATTACTAATCTATTTAAAAATCTTTCAGTATGGCGTTATGCTTTGTCGCATGTGTATATGGCTTGGGTTATCTTTTGGTGATAACCTTGGTGTTACTTCGCCAAATTGTTATTTACATTCCAAAATATAGTGGTAAGTATAATAAAAAATATCTTTTGCATATTACAAATATAATGTTATCAATAGTGAATACATGTATTGTAATTGTTTTTCAGGGCCACAATTCAAAAAACTAATGAATGTAGTTAATGTTTGAACAAATACTAGTTGTTTGTGGGAAAAGTCTATAAATGGAGTCAAACCAGCCTCCACTCGGAAAAGTATGGAATCTCTATAGTCAAGAACAATATAGAAAGGAAATATTTTGTAAATAAAATAGTATTACATGATCTTCCTATTAAAAATAGATATTAACAAGCTTCATATTAGAATATTTGTGCTAATTTATTGATGAAATCGTAAAACATAGTAGAAATTGTATGGAATGTATATTTCAACCATAGTATTAAGAATATATAATATATATGAAGTAATAACTGTTTGAGCTTCTCCCAGATAAGCCATTTATTGCTCTGATGTATATTAAACTACATATTTTCAGACTTCATTACTTTGCTGATTAGACTAAAGTGCTTTAACCAAGAATGCTCCAATTACCAAAAATGTTAAATATTATTGAGGCTATCATATTATGTACGTAACATATATATAGATAATTACGATATCGTATTTGAATGAGTATGATAGAATCTTAAAATTAATCCAGGACAAAATTTATAAATATGTTTTGAATTTAGTCTGCAAGTAGTGCAGTAATTTTAATAATAAAATCAGAGACATCACAAATTCAAGAAAATGTTAATGTTATGGCATTAAAATAGTTTGTTCTATAAATAAATCAATGCAATTATACTTCAGTTATTTTGTATAGTACTTTATTACTTCTTATTTCCTACTCTTACTCTACTCGTTTATGCATATATTCAATTAAACTTGGTTATACTAAATGAGTATAAGTATTGTGTTATACAAAGTATAAGTATGTAGTAAATTATAGATATTATCTATATTTATAATTTAATCTAGTCTTCTGGCGGCACGTAGTCTGGTACGACTTGCAAAACTTTCGCTCGCCATCTTATTTTTCTAGCATCCTGCTCTCTTTTCAATGCATTAAGAGCTGGTAATGTCCTCCAGCATGTTAAAGTCTTGAAAAGAAGATTACTGTAACAAATAATATATCGCATATTATTTATAGTATTATAGTATAGTAATAAGGGAACTAAACATTCATTATTAAATTGTTACCTATTGTAATAAATGATTGAATTGGTCCATTTAATATTGAACTCCGTCTTCATTATAATTATCCCTTCTTTAAACTTTTTGAACACAAGTTGTGTCACATACAAATCGTAATAATCTTTGGCCACTTGCATTTTTAACAAATATTCTTTGTAATTCTGAAAAAAAAATAGTTTACGTGTAAAGTGCAAATAGTATCTAGATCATTGATTTTATAAAGGCAGTTGGTCGACATGCAGCCAACTTGGGCGTTTCTGTTGGTCAGATAGATCACAGACACCTTGATACACCTGAGAAATAACTTGAAAACCAACGTTTTTTTTTCTAGAACCAATCAATCTGATGATAAAATAATCTTTGCAGTGAAACTTCTTTAAAACGAAAATGCGCCAGGATATCCTACACATAAATGTATAGCATTAAGTTGGCGAGAGAATTAGACAGAAAAAATTACACAGATTTTTTTTTATTTTCGGTTTCATTATATTATTATTTTTCGTAGGCTCCTTAAGATGTTCCACTTTTGCTGTTTGTAAATTGCACATAACAACACAAAGGCACAGTTGCATAAGTCGTATGCACGGCAAAATTAGTTTCAACGCCACTTGATCAAAATATCTGCAATAAATAATTATTATAGTGGAACAAAAAACAAAAATTTTAATTTTATATAGTATTCTTATTACCTGCTTAAAACAACTAAAAGACTTTTTGAGTAATTTCTTCCTATAAAAATCATCTGCCTTAAAATTCCTTTCGTACCACATGTCTTCAGTGTACCACATCAAATTTAGAAAAACATTTTTTTTCAGCTGAAATTCATAAAGAGCTTTTGCTTTCTCTAAATTATCGCGCTTTATTTCCATTAAAAGTTTTAAAGGCCGAATACCATATTTAGCCGTTAAAGTTTTCTCGTAATGTAAATCTGCCATAACAATAAGCGCTCGAAATCTTTCCGTGTATTGTTTCTTTCTTATATTTTCAATTTTTTCCTTTCTTCTTTTCTCGCGTAGTTCTTTAATTCTTTTTGCCTTTTCTTCTTTATCCATTTCAAGTTTTGCTAATTCAGCCTAAAATTTGTGCATTATTTCATATAATTCAAGCAATTTCAAATAATGGATTACTCATACAAAATAATGTACGAGTAATACATTATTAATAATAGTTACCTGTTGTTTCAGCCTGATACGTTCTTCTTCTATCTGCTTACGTCGTTCTCGTATCATTGCATGTTTCTCTTCTCTTTCGCGAGCTCTAGCTTCCATTCTCTGAAGAAACTGTGGTACTTTCAAACAGTGAAGTACCAATGAAGGGTCTTGAAAACACACAAGTAATTAGTATTATTTATTAGATATATACAATTTTATAGTAAGTAGACACGGCCTACATTTATTTACCTTCAATGTCTCGTATTTTTAATTCGTTGGTTAAGCATTTTATTTTAGGCTTTAAATGTCTGTCGATCTCGTAATAGGTTTTTCTAACATCTTCTTTCATACAGTCAAGAGACTGTCGCGAAACGTCTATTATTTTATTGTACTTGAGCTGTTCTATTACCCTATTCTGTTGTTCTAACTTAGCCTTTTGTAGAGCAATTATATGCTTCTGTACTTTGTATCTGAAAATAATTGTTTTTATTGTTAAAAAATGGGCAAGTTCAATTTCAATTGACTTGTTTATTTAATATGCAATGTTCAATTATGTCAATTTTAAATAATTATTTTATTTTACTATCACTTACCTATGCTGGTATGTATTATAGTCACGAGCTTGTAGTTTTGCCTTGATTGGTCCAGCTTTTTCATTAACGGTGACTTTTCTTTTTTCTAATCTATCGAAAAAGTTGTTAATAGTTGCTAATCTTTTGCTATAATCATTACTTTCCCGTTTTCTTTTTACATAATCTCTCCACCTATTTGCGTATTTTCTCATAAGAGTACTTTCATTATATGTTGCAACTTTAAGTGCTCCAATTTTTAATATACCAGAAATGTTACTATTACTTTCTTCTGCTTCTTTTTTAACATTTTTATATTTTTTATGCTTTTCACTAATATGATGTGTATCAACATTTTTAATTTCAATGTTGGAATTGTCGGTTTTATTACATGCACTCGAAACCGCCATCATTATTAAAAGCGACTGTAGTTCACTTTTAAGATCATTAGAAGATATTTGATCAATTTGAGAACTATGATTTATTTCATTCTGATCATTTATTACAATTTCATTTTCGTTTTGTAATGATTTCGTTGTATTGTGATCGTTACATATCTTTTGTATGCATTTGATGTCAATAATTGCATTATCAACATTTTCTTTACTTGCGTTGTCAGTTTTCGTATCTACACTTACAACGCTAACATGGTTACTTTGTAAAATATTGTTATTTGTACTCGGTTTATTTGACTTTTCTTTAACATTCAGTTTAAAATCTATATCGTTTTGAATGGATAAATTTGGGACATCATTCAAAGGTTCGTGCAACAATAGTTCAAGTTCTTTTTTCAATAATGTATCATCAGGAAACGATGATTCACTCACTTGTTTCTTTTTATCACAAGATTTAACCTGAAAAAGTCAGTTAAATTAATCATAATTAAGTTTGAAATGTTATTCTATGGCAGGTAAAAATAATGAAAAATAATTTTAACAATACATAATAATATTTATAATCACTAAAAAAAGTTTGCTACCATTATGTTCTGTTGTCCACTCGGGTGAAAAAATAAATTTGTATATGTCTGCAACTCACGTTCAACAAATGTATTATTCTTTAATATCACATGTTCCATCTTAGAAACAAAATTCACTCATTTTCATTGTGACTTATATTCACGTTACTTACAGGCGAGTTCATAACTATCGATTTAACTATTTTCAGATCGTTGCTATGGAACGATTTTATCAATATTAAAACCAGTATTTCTGTTACCTAGATGCCTGCAACTTCAATAATTATCGTGCGATTATTATTACTTGTTTATAATACGAAAAAGGTATAAATATTACATACCTTAAATGCTATGATTTACAAATGTATATTGTTTATTACTTGACTACTCCAAACGCTGTTGATAAGAGTTAGTGCATGTGTTTCAAGGCGTGGCAGAACCTCTTATCAGTATTTTGGGCTTGGTTGTTCTCTGGTCACAAAATTATAATAAGTTAGATACGTACAAAATAAATTAATGATATTTTTCATAAGATTAAAGTAGTTAACTAGGAAACATGAAGATTATATGATGGTCACTGCTGCCCATGTACATCTTTAAACAATCTCATGTAGACCATGGATTAAGTTTAAAGTCAATCACAAATGCGTTGCAACTCCAGAGACCTGAACATCCTTACCCAACCGCCCTTATGTCGTATTAGCCGTAGCATATGGGAGACCGGAGGGTAAGACGTCCTGGTTATTATTATTAACTCCAGAGGAATAAAGTGAAAGAGCAACCACAACGAAATTTGTCGCTAAATCTGTACAAACATACTGGTTAATCATAACCATACACTCGGATGTAGTATAAAAGAAATAGGACAATGGCATCTGGAATGTACACGATTAGTGTAATCGCACATTTTCCAGTAAACAGCATCGAAACGGAGCTTGAAAAATGTACATGGAAACCTCCACTCCCGAAGCTGAAAGATGCATTACTTAAAGTAATTCTTAAAATATTCGTATTATATTATGAATATTTACTCAGAGGCGCAGAGACGCATGGTATAATTGAGTGGAATTACAATATCCTTATATTCTACACTAGAATATATAATGTATGTCTGTGTGTAAATCACGCAAGAACCACTGGTTCAATTTACATTAAATTTTGCATGGATGTAGTTAATTTAAGTGTGCAGTCTAAAGACTACTTTTGATCTCGATATTATTCGCTATTTAAAGATAGCGACAATTTTTGTTACGTCACTACATCCTTTGGTTTCGAGACGTGGTTTTGTAAGTAAAAACAGAACGGTAAAATAGAACAACCTTTAATGGTACATACAAAGTTAACATTTAATTTTCTATCCAAGAAGTCCTTATCATTTTTCAACACCCTTAAAGGTTAGCGGGTAAGACCTGATTTTTTTTGGCACGTAGCGACGTTCGGGTACTTCAGTTTTTTTTTTATAATAAAGGCAAAAAGTCTAATATATATTTTTAAAGAAATTCGTATTTTTTTTTAATTATGCTCAACGAACATTTATCAGTAATTCAGTTATTGATGGCTGAGTTCACATAAAAACCATTGCATAATATATATTGCCATACCTTAGTAATATGACAACTATAGTGACACTGACAGCTGACATCCATCAATAGCATTGTTTGACTTGAGCTTTATGCATGACATGACTGCACTGCACGAAAATCACAGTAGAATCAGTAGATACGTGGTAGATACCAAATAGATATGATAGTGCATTTAATCCGCAAATTAGAGAAATTCATATGTTAAACAAAAATATTCAGATTCATCGATAATAAATGTATCTTCCTCTTAACAATGTTGTTGACAGAAAGTATTTGTTTAGGGTACCAGTTACTAAATTGGGTGTATTTACAGTTTCATTACCATTGTGCGCTTTTATAGCTTGTGTTCTATTAACTATGTTTAAAGATTTCGATAGTGCAAATAATACACATTGTCAAGTGCCAAATGTTTTTCCGTCGATATCTGCTTCCATAGGCAATTATGAGCCCCAAAGGACTTTATGGAGAGTGGCTATATACGTTCATGCTCCGCTAAGGTTTTTTATAATATATTTACGTTGGGAGTATTATAGAAATGTCGTTAGACAAAATTGTATTTTTATAGTGAAAGTGGCAGTATTTTTAAATGTTATAGAAAATTTAGCTTTATTAGGTGTGACACATTGGACATCATCCCTAAACTATCGTAAGTATGCAGTCAGGAAGCACATGGAATGGGATTACACGCTCTGTAAATGGTTACACGGAATTGGTTCATAAATGAGCTTATAGTTCTTCACTAAAAGCGCTCATTTACTAGACTCACAGCTGCTTCTATGGTCACCAAATTAAACCATAAATAAAATTGAAGTCTTCATTGTGAGATACCTCCACTATAGTGACTACCTGCGAAAATCTCTGCATTGCCTCAACGCATCACCATAATGCAGAGGTATGATTACATAACAGTATTCACTGCCATCTATGTAATACATTCATGAGAAATTTAATTGCCACTGCATTTCATTTAAAAATAAATGGCTTGTTTCATTAAGTATAATTAAAATTTAAACCTATAAAAATATAATTAGATTTTTTGTTTAGAACATTACAATCATTAAATGTTTATAATTTTATAATGATTGTAATTATAATCCTATATTTATATTACAGCATATCATGAAGCATGCTTCAAAACATTTATTGGGACCTCAATATTTTATATGTTCTTCACGAGCTTGATGCTCACAAAATACAGACGAAGAACAACCATGACACAATTAGAAACATATTCAGTGAAATTAAAATGGAGAGCATTTATAACAAATGTCAGCTCATTTGCATTTGCGGCTTACTTCTTCCTAAGACACAACAGGTTGTGTGAACCCTATGGTAAGTTGGGACATTATCTTTTGATTCGCAGCTAATAAGGCATTCAAATTTAGGGTTGTTAGTCACAGATGAATTGTAAACCCACTGCCACAATGAAATTGATGATTATGAAAATGTAATGAAAATTATTTTTAGACCGTTTGTTGCATAACACTGCCACAAGCTAAAGTAATTCTCGCTGGAACATTACAATCTTACATAGAATTTAAATATATGTTCAATAATACTATAAGAACAGAGTGTTAGCGTTATAGGTCTCCATGCATATTAAAATCAATTATTAATTTAATGGTTTATTGAGAACCTTAATTAGCCACAAAACGACATTCATTTATTCAGCCCTTTGAAAGGCTTGCATGAATATTATTTTTATAATGATTTTACCATATGTAGTACTGCTTCTCAGTACCCAAAATAATTGTCATATCGTAATTCATAAAAACTGTACATATTATGCAAATACTTCTTAACTGAATATTTAATTAATGTATCTATTTTTTTCAGTGTACTCTATGTTTGGATTTTCTGAATATATTGTTGTTGTAAGCAACATGATGTTTCACATGACAACGGTGTATGACCTTAAAGTCCAATTTATTTATTTAACAAAAAATGGGATTATAATTGAATGACTGAAAATTTCGCACAGAAATATATTTTTGGTGCAAGAAGAAATAAAAGGAATTAAATGACAAAAGTTAACAAACAAAACTAACTTAAAGTAATAGTTAAAATGGCTTTCTAGTAAAAAAAAAACAATGTTTAAATCATTCCACAGCCATCAAAATATTAATAAATATGACAAATAATCTCAATAGAAATAAAACAAATATCAGAACTTATTATTGTGTATTTTTTATTGAACTGTAACAAATAGGCAACAGCTTAGCATAAGAAAAAAATGACTATAATAATATAGATTTATGCAAGTCTTAGAAAAAACATATTCTCTGATATACACATAGCACCTCTGTTGTGTGTTGCATGGACAAAAAATAGTGCAGTCTCAATCAATTGTACATTTTATTTACATGAACAGGAAAATTAAGATATAACTTGATTTTCCACTACAATATTATAACATATTTTAATGCTTATGCAGGATAATAAAGAGGACAGGTGACAATAAAATAAACCTAAAGTATTACAAAATGAGTAATATGGGTATTTTTCAATGTAAATCATCATGAAAACATCTTTTTCCCTTTAGCAGTTTTAACATCATACTTCAAAATAATGCATAACATAGTATTAAAAACCTGTCAATAATTACAATTTGTGTAATGAAGCTAATTAACTGACATAAATCACAATTATATTCTTAATTATTATATCATTATATCATTACAAAATGTTGTAATTAAACAAGATCAATTAGTCAATTCGAGTAAACATTTACTTTACGATACACAGTTAGGCAAATAAGTAGAAAACTATTTAAAACATACCAAAAATATAAAATATTGATACAAAAATAAAAGATCTATAACAATATTACAATACATTCAAAGTATCATAAGTCATAATACCTAAAATAAATAAATTTTATTTTATTTTACACTGTAACAAAATATACAATTTGTACACAAATTTATGGTCTGTATTTATGTGCTAAACTTATTATATTGATAAAGTCAGAACAGTACATATATTTTTAGGAGCCAAATAATATGTATGGCTTAAATACAAAAAGTAATTATAGTTTGAATTCGTTTTGCATCTTATCAGCTATCATTTTGGCTATAGCCAGCGAGGAAGTAGCGCCAGGAGATGGTGCATTGCGACAATGGAGTACTCTACTCCCAATTGCACCTGAACCAGGTTTGGAGTCAAATACAAAATCCTCAATAAGTGTACCTAAAAAAATTAAATATTTGTAAACACTTATGCCACTTACAGCTCCAGTTTTGTCAACTACAACTAATTCAATTATTGAGATGCTATAAAATAAATTAAGATACATAATGTAGTAATATAGAAAGAAACTCAAAATGTCCCAACTTATTACTATATCATATGACTTTAAGATCTAAACACTTTATTTACTACTACTAAAGTATTTTTATCAGATTCTAGTAGCAGATAAGCATGTTGTTCATCTGATGGTAAGTGGTTACTACTGCCTGTGGACATTTGTAAGCCACTTCATATATAACAGCGAGTCTATTTATACTTGTCTCAATTATATTTCTGAACATAAATTACAAAATTTATTTGTTGTTTTATATTTAAAGTGCCCACATCACAATACCATATCTCCACTTGGAGAGAATCTTTTATTTAAATTTATTATGATTATAATAGAAATCTTACCATCTTTTGCCATAGCTTGTGCTCGTACTCCTGCTGGCCCTCTCTCCACATCACTGCTTGTAATATCCTGTATGTATTTTTGAACTTGCAACACTTGCAATGGCATCAAGACTGATCTGGTCATTTCCTTCAGTCCAAAACCAGCATATTTGAATGCCATTTTACGGAACCCAGAAAATTGTATTATACTCATTAATTCTTTCATGTTAATATCACTCCACCTGTAAAGGAAAACATCACATACAATTTATTTTGAATTACATCTGATTGTCCATACTAATATGTAAAAATTAGATGGTGTGTGTCTGTTTGTAACTCAATCACACAAGAACCACTGGTCAGATTTACATTAATTTTTTGCACGGATGTAGTTTATTTAACTGCTCAGTCTATAAGCTACTTTGATTTTGATATTGTCGCTACACTTTTTGGTTTCAGACTTTAATATTTCCATTTTAAATAAAAAGGAAAACTTAAAAAATAGAAAAATTTAATAGCATACATGTGGTTCATATTAATGTACCTCCAACTGTTAGCGAGTAAAATCTTAACTTTAGCTTAATAATAATAAATGAAAATAAAGGTGAAAAGAAATGTAAGACATACTTGTAGCCTTCCTTGCAAAATGCTAATATAGCATTTGGTCCTACAATGACACGTCCATCTATTCTTGGTGTTAAATGCACTCCAAGGAATGGAAATCTTGGATCTGGTACAGGATAAATATTGGCTTTAGCCAGGTGGCTTTTATTTGGGACCAGATATAAATATTCTCCTCTAAATGGTATTATTTTTGGTTCCTCTGGGCAACCTGTTAAAACTGCCACTGTATCTGATTGTAAGCCGCAACAGGTAAGCACATATTTGGCTTGAATACTAAGATTCTTGTTATTTGTCAGCATGACAGGGTAATCAGCATCATCAACGTCTACAAACTTCGAAACCTCAAAATTGAGATAGGTTTTTCCACCGCACTTTTCAAAATCCTTCACATATGATTCTGTTACTTCTCCCCAGTTCACTATGCCTGTATGTGGTGACCACAAGGCTTGTAAGCCTTTGCATTTTGGTTCCACCTCTCTTAATTCATTTGTGTCTAAGAGCTTGATATCTTTTACACCATTTTTTATTCCACGATCATACAAATCAAGCAGCCGTGGTATTTCAGATCTGTTAGTGGCAACAATGAGCTTCCCACACTTAGAATACTTGATACCTTTTTCATCCAAATATTTGTAGGACAAATTAAGGCCCTCTACACACAACTTCGCCTTAAGTGAACCTGGCTTATAGTAAATGCCGGCGTGAATAACACCACTGTTATTTCCACTTTGGTGGTAAGCGAAACGTTTTTCCTTTTCAACTAATGCAATTTTTAAACTTGGATGACGTAAAAGTAATTCCCGAGCAGATGCAGAACCAACTATTCCGCCGCCAATAACTACTATGTCGTAACATTCTTTCTTATCACTATATCTGTAAGTATTCAAAAATGAAAGCGAGATCTTAAAAGAAACATTTTAGGATAAATTCAAACCAAATCGTTCGATTTACTTACCGTCTCGATTCGGCTACAGATACACGGTTGTGACGCACAGCAGTAATAGCTCGTAATGGCTTTAAATGGTTCAACATCGTTATCATTTCAGATTATTATTAGAGATATATCTTATGAAGTAATACTCTAAAAACCACTAAAAAAATGTTGACCGTAGAAACAAGAGTTTCTAATTATATACAATTTGTATTCACAAACTGATTTATAGAACAACATTGATTAAACCCAAAGTATTGGGTAATAGATAATTTTTGTTTAATTAAGCGTTGCAAATAGTCGAGACGATTAATTAAAATAAACTTATAAAAACATTTAAATCGTGACAGTGTCACAATACTGTCATTGTCATTATTAAACATTAGTAGGGATGTGAAAAAATAATCGATTATTTAAAAAATCTATGTTTTTTAAGATTAATCGATTTCTTGGCCATAAATAATCGATTTTAAATTATCGATTTTTAATTTACACTTCGATTTTTCCATATTGTAGTTTTTTTTTGATCGTCAAAATTCGACAAAACAACGAAAAATCGATTTTTAAAAATCTATTATTTTTTTGCAAAAACATCGATTTTTGGAAAATCGATTGTTTGATTAAAATAAAAAATCGATTATTATATAATCGATTTTTGCCCAGTCAAGTCATATCCCTAAACATTAGTAGGAACTAGGGATGCACATATTTTGTTATTCTCAAGGACTAATAAAATTGAAAAAAAAATTACGCGAAAAAGATTATCATCGTACTTTGACAACATTCCTAACATTGCTGGATAAAAAGGAGGACGGCATGTACTTCTTATATACATTCCTCGATCAAATAAAATATAATGTTATCCATAATAATAACGAAATAACTACTTTTATTTGTTTAAAAGTACGTTTTTGCCAACTGTAGTAGATGTATTTTTCGTAACTGTAGTTTTAGCACTACGGTATACAGTAAAACGGTTAATACCGTAGATCTGTCGTAATTACAGTGCATCTGGGAGCACTGTTCTCAAGTAAATGTCAATATTTCACCTGTTGTGAAAGTTTCGCTTATTTTTTTGATACTAGATTTAGAATAAGACCAACGAAGATGCGTGACACGTTTGTCTGTGTAAAATAATCAGAATTCGAAAACTTTGTTACAAGTATCTTCCTTTTTTGGTCATAATTCTTCTTGATTTAAAGGCACATTTTTCTACCTTTTAAAGAATATTGTTTGTACAATTGCACATATACTAATTTTCGTTTGACATAGATCAAATTTAATTTTGCTTGTCTAGTAGGTAGACCTAACTATGTAATAAATTTAGAATTTAATTGCAAAAGCTCAATAATGTCATAAATAGCCCGAAGAAAACGATCCTGCAGATGAATTATTTACCGTGCAGGTTGTAGATTTTTTTACATTTATATACTTAAACTAAGTTTATATTTTAAATTTAGAGCATTTAAGCTGCGACTGTAATCAAAGAATACAGTACTGGGTAGTGATGGTCGACTCGAGTTACTAACTCGAGTTAACTCGAGTTATGCTTAACTCGAACCAACTCGAGTTGTTGTTG